>VDFB02131229.1:0-12545 GCA_007258455.2 Sequoia sempervirens | reverse complement strand
TTTTGTCCTTTGATTTTCCTTGTGACTTCCCACGATTTCCATAATTGTTTCCTCTCTCCTTTGTTCTGCCCCTACTTTCTGCATTCAAAACATTGCCTGATGTGGATGTTCCACTAGAGCTTTTCCTATGGATTTCCTCGCTCAAAATAACACCAACAACATCATCAAATTTCAATGTATTCGAACCAGAAACAGAATTGCTAACAGCCATTACCAAGCTATTCCAGCTTTCAGAAAAATAACACAAAATCAAAAGAGCCCTAACTTCTTCATCAAAGTTTACTTTTATTGAATTTAATTGACTGGTGACCATATTAAACTCATTTAAATGATCAGTAACTGACCCACCTTCTAGCATTTTCATATTAAATAAATGCTTCATAAGAAATACCTTATTCGAAGCAAAAGGCTTTTCATATAACTTTTCCAGGGTTTCCATCAACTCTTTGTGCTAGGCACAAATGAATACTGCCAAGAGCCTTTCTATCCAAGATCTCCCAGTCCTCATCTGACATTGTTGCAGGTTTCTTGGTTTTCCCTTCCAATGGCCGCCATAAATCCTTCTGATAGAGATAGTCCTCCATCTGCATCTTCCATAACTGATAGTTCTGCCCATTAAACTTCTCAACCTTCTTACCCTCGTCTGCCATTGCTCCCACTCAACCATGAGATCTTTCCTACAAACGATAATCGAAACACAACCCGCTCTTATACCACTTGTTAGGGTTAGAGATGGCCCGGATCTAACAATTAAAATAGATTTAATAAACAAAATAGAGAAACTAAAATATGCAGAATAAATCATATACATAATTTAGCGTGGTTCACCCAATGCAGGCTACATCCACCAAATGCAGCCATCCAATACTTTTTATTATCCAGTGAAAAACCTATTACAATCTTGCGAATAATCGCGTTTTTCATCATACTGAAATACCCATCTGAACCCCCTTTTACCAAGCTTAGAAGCTTCCAGATTTTAGGGTTCTACAAAATCGTATTTTTCTTTTTCCATTGATTTTTTCCTTTTTCAGTGATCACGTGAAAAAGTAGGAGGAAAATTTTTCTTGGGGGCTGCCGCTCCCGAACCCCTGCCCGGGGCTTGGCCCGACCCTGGACCCTGGCAAGGATAGGGGCAAGGGTGTACAGTATACCATGGGCTATACAGTATAGCATGATCAGTTGTCATATACCAACACGACATGCACACAATATATTTTTTTGCACTCACTCATTTACATTTATTTATTATATACTTTCTTGTAATTTGAATTGTCATTAATGAAATTATATAATAACTTATATGTTTATCTTATTTTCCTCTTGTAGGAAATACCTAGTGCGAGCGAGGTGCAGCCTTGTCCAAATTATGGAAGTGCAATGTTGGATAAGGGGAAGGTAATTAAACTCAAATTGATTGAATTAAGAATTTTAAGATCTTATATTGATTATACATACATCGACATAGATTGGTAGTTTCATATGTACTTGTAATTTTTATGTGCAGTTAATTATGAGCTATACGTCCTTGTTGACAAGTGCCACAACGCCCGAAGTAGTACATATTGGAACACTTGAAGGAGTAGGTGTTGAAGCACCTCAAGGAGGAGGTGTCGAAACACCTAAATGAGATAAAGAAAAAGATCAAACTAAAAAAGTATGTGTTCATTTTATTTTGTGTTTGGTAATTATATGTTCCTATTACTGACAATTGTATGCTAACTTGGATCACTTTTATGTTTTTGTTCACCTATATAGATTGAAATTACAAAAGATGGTTTGGTCGGTTCTTTGAGAGGGGCATATTCTAGGACTCCTGACCCTTTGAAGAGACGGATATTTCAGGTAATCAACATTACAATTTTACAGTTCAATTATAATTTAATGTATATTGATTTTGATGTTAATTATTCGATTTTAAATTATATAGTATAACTAATCTCAATTGTGGTTTGACTTTTTCTTGTGCAGCTACCTTCATAGGCAACAAGTGCTTGAAAGAGGCTCCATTTTGATGATCCACCAGTAGTTTAGGATGAGATAGACATTTTGGCATGTAAATATTGAATAGATACCGAGATGGCATATGCCACATATTGTAAAATTTTGTTTGAGTTGGCGTTGATGCCATTTTTTATATGGACATACACTTGATTATTGGATAATTTGATATATAATTTGACAATCAAAATTTAATTGCCTCCTCATGTGCATAATTAAACTCTTTGAAAATTTAATCAAGTGAGCAATGGTTAAATATCTTGATGTACAATAGCATAAAAAGAATGGTTATATTATGTAGTTTATTCATATTGCTGATTACATTGCATTGCACATCTTTCAAACTCAAAGCATTACTTCACATTGCATAAGTAACAACTAGATGCTAATAGATGAAAAAATTTCAATTACAATATAGTTTTTACAAAGTCAACCTAAGTAGTTATGCAATTACTTCACATTACATAACTAATAATTAAAAATTTATTCATATTATTGATTACATTGCATTGCACATCTTTCAAACTCAAAGCATTACTTCACATTGCATAAGTAACAACTAGATGCTGATAGATGGAAAGATTTCAATTACAGGCCTTCTACCCCCTCATTCCACACACTATGCAACCATTTACTTGCAGTGTAGGGGTTGAAAAATGGAGAAAACATGTAAAAATAATATATATATGCAACCTAGAAGCATGATTTAGTACCAATTTTAATGCATCACCATTGATTACCTTGAAGTAGAGATTTGAATCAACATCATTCTTCAAGAAGGCCAAACTAGACAGGTACTGATCAATCCTTTCATACCATGCACGAGGGCCTGCTTAAGACCATACAAGGCCTTCTTCAGCTTACACACATGTGACTTCTTCTCATGAACCTCAAAACCATTAGGTTGCTCAACGTAAACTTCTTCCTCAATCACACCATTGAGAAAAGTTGTCTTCATGTCCATTTGATGAATCTTCCATCCTCTTGATGCAGCAAGGGCAATGATAGTTCTGACAAAAGTGTAATGAGCAACATGAGCAAATGTTTCTTCATAATCAACTCCCTCTTTTTGAGAAAACCACTGTCGATTAGCCAAGTGTTGGTGTCAGTGGGTACATTGCTTGACAATGCTGAGAAAAACAAATATTCATTCTTCTGTGGAGAAACATCATCTACATCTGCAACGAAGGCTTGATGCTTAGGTCTATCTGAACAATGTTTGGAAAAGTGACCAAACTTATCACACCTAAAGCATTGAATCTTGGACAAGTCTCGCTTCTTCTTGGAAGGGGGAGCACCATCATTTCCTTTGTCTCGATTCCTCTTGAAGAATCCCTTCTTTCCACTTCTTCCTTTCTTCTTCAAAGGTTGGGCGGCAAGAACATGAATCTCTTCATTAGTAGAATTTTGGCCAACACCTCTAACCATCAATCTTGATGCATAATGAATGCAATCGGCCCTCAAATGATCAAACTTCGGGAGTTTGGACCTTGCACTAATTCCTTGAATATAGGACTCCCAAGACAATGGAAAACCATTGAGGGCAAGCATTGTCAAATCCTTATCTATAACCTGTTGATGCATGTTTTATGACACACTCATACATCAGAATAAAAATTCCCAAAGACACCCTATCCACTCTTGAAAAACCACCTTGTATGCTAAGATTGCGAGAAGATCATATGGCGATTCCAAGGTTTCTTATGTCAGGTCTTGACGTGTGGTAGGCTCAATGGGCATTGTGATTTGCTAGTAATCACAAGGAGACTTATGCTTGATTTTTTCAATTCACAATGAAGGTCTGGACAATGAAGCTCTTTTATTTGGGTTGTAGATCAAACAAACTGAAAAAGGAGACAAGGGGCCAGAAGTTCTAATCCACTTCCTAAGAATTCAAGAGATGGTATTGACTTGGTGAAATGAAACCAAACTTTGTTTCGCCACGCAAAAATCATGCCAACTACGCAAATCCATTGCAATCTTCAAGGAAATGTGCTTATGGTTTTCATATCATGAATAACTACCTTCCAATTGAATAATATTTATCCAGACAGAAGTTAAGAATCCACAGAGTAAGCTCAGGCTAACTTTACGCATTGAACGAAAATCATTTGTTCAAAGAAAGTATGAGAAAAAGTTCCACCATAAATCAATGCTTATCAAATCTTGCATTCATCTAACAAACTTTCAAATCAAATTTCATTCCAAGTGTAATCTAATTCTAATGCATCTCCAATCTATGATGGAAGAAGTTATGCAACCATGCACACTATTTGACAATAAAAGTGGTTGAAATCAAATCATGCATAAGAGCTTTTATTATCAGAAATAGTCTATCACAAGAATTCTATACACTGTCTCCACCCTTTACAAATGAGGGGCGAGCTCAATTTCACTTTAATGCTGGCAGACTTCCTCTTTTCTCTTGCCATTTCAGACTTAACATGCTGAGCGGACTTCACTCATTCACTTTCCATGTTCATATTCTTCTAAGTGCGGACACTCATTATCCTCTTGAAGCGGATTTGGCAAGATTCCATCTTTTATGCCATGTCACTCTTTGGTAAGCGCGGGCTTTGTCAAGTTTCATGGCCAAGACATGTGGCGGACTTCAATCATGTTTGACACATCCCTTTCTTAACATGGGCGGGCTTTGTTGAGTGTTTGTGCCAAGAAACAAGGGCAAACTTTCCTTTATGTATTTCTAGCAAAATTTGCTTTATACCAAGCCATTGATTATTTCCTTGGAGTGGACTTGGCTATATTGTATGCCACTTTTGTATGGCTGGGTAGGCTTAGTCTTAGTAAGTGCCATGTTTTACTCTTGAAGCAGACTCTACTCTCCTTTTTGCTAGCAGACTTCCTTCTCTCTTTTCCAAGCTCTGTCATGTGTAGGAATAGCTAGAAGAGATCGAAAAAGCTGCTAACATCAACAAAATTGTGGTAGATTGATATACAGAGTCTATTGATGCCAGGGTTCAATTTGTATGATATTGAGAGTGGTAGCTTAATATAGGTCCACAATACCTTTTTGTAATATCATAGAACAGGGCTCATAGACCGACCTCCAGTCAAAATGTCTCTCAAATGCACAAAAAAGAATGAAACTACTTCAAACCAAGTTTGTGAAGAAGTTAACTCTATTGCCCACTAGCTTCCCTTAAGAGTACAAAGTGATAAAAGGAAATTTTTTTTGAAGGGCTATTTCTTGGAGACCGTGAGGCATAAAGATTCTCCATCAAAGGCTATGGGATTGTGTTGGGACCATCTACAAAAACCTCTCTCGGTTTTTGCTATCTCAGAGGCGTTTTCCTGTGGTGATGACTTTTTAGTGGAGGGAAAAGTTGCCAGATGCAAGCAATGTGTTAGCTCTCAAAAACGCAGGTTTGAACCACGAAAGGTTGCCAAGCTTTCATGATGTTTCAGGGTAACAGAACAAGGTTTGAAACAATCAAACCTTCTACTCTTCAGGTGCTGCTAGACCTAGGCGGGTGTACCTAATTGAATAATGCAGACTTGTGATTTTTTTTCTAAAATGCTTTGTCCACAATGGCAGATGACAGTGAACAAATGAAACCGAACTTGATAGCTACCTTCTGATCTAAATCCTAGAATGCTTAATTAACTGATAAAAAGAGATTAAGTGAATTCAAAATGATGAAATGCAAAGACTAGTGCCTTGTTGGGTATGCAAAGTCAAATGAAACATAAATGGGAAACTTATTCTGGCAGAAAATCAAATTGTAGGCATATGATCTATTTATAACTTGTATAAACAATGCAAGATTATGATTACTAAGCTCTACTTTAAGAATCTAGATGAATTCCCCTTGATTACTGTGATCAACAGAAAGGATTTAATCCCTACTTGAGAGAACCAGTCAATTAATCACACAGATACAACAAATGTGCACTGATAAACTAAAAATAAACTTGTTACTTCAATTTAAACAACCAAGAAAAATCAACTTGGAGGTAGCTTAATAATACTCTTCAATAAACTCAACATACAATTGACACCAAAAGTAAAATGCCACACCGACTGATCTTCATTGAAACCACCATTTGAAATCATGCACATAGTCTCTAGAAAGAGAAAATTATCCTATTGTAGCCATCTGACTACCTTCTACTTCTAATCTAAAATTTAATAATTTTCAATTACAATCTGGGTGCATATATATACACCAGCATTAGAAAACTAAACACTTCAAAATCATGTTGGCCAAAACAATCAAAAATCATTATTCATCAGTGAATAGTCGTCGTGACACATTTGCAGTTATGTCAAAGGCAATTCAATCGTTGATATCCCGTGTGTATATCGCATGTTCCCTGTGCATTGCTATAACAAACTGTTCGCTACTCCAAAGTCACTGAGTATCCATTTATCTTCCTTATGTTTTAGTATAGCCAACCACAGTCAGTGAAAGACTACGTCGAAAGCCATTTTTCATACCGAAAGCATACCTTTTACCCCTTTGCTATGCCGTTGTAACCTTTTGCTTCTCTTGCCGAAGAGTGCCTATCATGTGTATCGCTATAGCATTTACCCCTCGGCAAGACGTCTCATAGAGTATATCGGGCTACACCAAAAACCATAAAACCCAACCTCATGTTGCTATGACCAGGCCACTCCTATACCGATAACCAATCCCCACTCGCTTTTGCCAAGACAATACAGTATCGGCGAGACATCTCGGAGACAACACCATGTTATACCGAAATACCTTGAAGTCACTCATGTTCGCCAAGACCAAAATATTTTCATACCGATGGAGTCTCCATATGCATTATCAGCAAGACCAAGGTCATTTGCCAAGACGATATATCGAAAGCCCCATATCACACCAAAATGTATCCCTTAAGCGCCGATCGGTATAACAAGATGATATCGCCAAGACCTTCTGCTGAAAAGTATAACTCATGCTGATGCACTCCATTAGTTGCCGATAGAACTTTTCAAATGTCATTCGGTAAGACACAAATGTTCTGCTATGACCTTCACCCGAATATGATTTCCTATGCCAATAAGTATCTCAACTGTCATTGAAAAATAGGATGTGTCATGCCGATAACCTACAACAAGAAATAGTGAAACATACACAGGTCGAGGAGACATTTGGGTACCTATTCCGACATGAACCAAAATGAATAATATGCATAACCCAATGGATTCAATGGGACAACATGGGAAAACATGGAGAAAATATGCATGAAGAGAGGGAAATGCACAAAGGTAGGACTCATTTGGAAGATTATGAGCAAAATCAACATGTGAAAATATCCATTTTTTATAGTTCTAACACAATGTAAAGTTGCAAAGTGGTGCAACTTTCATTCCGCAACTCGTACGACCAAACAGACTATTCCAGCACATCCGTATGGGTACGTTTACACTAGGGATGGTGCTCTTTTGCACCCAAATATGCCAAATCACTCCGAGCTACATTGGACCAACAATTTCCCTTAAGAGTCCAAAGTGCTAAAAGGCATCAATATTTGAAGGGCTATTTCTCGGAGACCGTGGGGCATACAGACTCTCTGTTAGAGGCTACATGATCATGTTGGGACCATCTACAAAAACCTCTCTTGGTTTTTGCTATCTCAAAGGCGTTTTCCTATGGTGATGACTTTTCAGTGGAGGGAAAAGTTGCCAGATGCAAGCAGTGTAGAGTTACAAAGTGGTGCAACTTTCATTCCGCAACTCGTATGACCAAACAGATTGTTCCAACACGTCTGTATGGGTACGTTTACGCTAGGGATGGTCCTCTTTTGTACCCAAATATGTCGAATCACTCCGAGCTAGATTAGACCGGCGATTTCCCTTAAGAGTCCAAAGTGCTAAAAGGCAACAATATTTGAAGGGCTATTTCTCAGAGACCATGGGGCATACAAACTCTCTGTCAGAGATTACAGGATTGTGTTGAGACCATCTATAAAAACCTCTCTCAATTTTTGCTATCTCGGAGGCATTTTCCTGTGGTGATGACTTTTCAGTGGAGGGAAAAGTTGCCAGATGCAAGTAGTGTAAAGTTGCAAAGTGGTGCAACTTTCATTCGACAACTTGTATGACCAAACAGACTGTTCCAACACGTCTGTATGGGTACATTTATGCTAGGGATGGTCCTCTTTTGCACCCAAATATGCTGAATCACTTTGAGCTACATTGGACCGATGATTTCCCTTAAGAGTCCAAAGTGCTAAAAGACAGAAATATTTGAAGGGCTATTTCTCAGAGACCGTGGGGCATACAGACTCTCTGTTGGAGGCTACAGGATCATGTTGGGACCATCTACAAAAACCTCTCTTGATTTTTTCTATTTCGGAGGCATTTTCCTGTGGTGATGACTTTTTAGTGGAGGGAAAAGTTGCCAGATGCAAGCAGTGTAAAGTTGCAAAGTGGTGCAACTTTCATTTCACAACTCGTACGACCAAACAGATTGTTCCAACACGTCCATATGGGTATGTTTATGCCAGGGATGATCCTCTTTTGTACCCAAATACTCCAAATCACTCTGAGCTACATTGGACCGACGATTTCCCTTACGAGTCAAAAGTGCTAAAAGGTAGCAAGATTGTGTTGTAATTGTAATTGTAAGTGCTAAAAGGTTTGATCAAGCTTGTGCAGGTTATAACAATGCCATCTTTAATTGTAATTGTGTTGTTTAAAGCCACCTAGCTCATGCATCATAAAACTCTTACTCAATCAACTTGAACATTATGCACACCCAAATACCTTGTTTCCAATTTGCTAGATCAAAGACTCAATTACATTGGAAATGACCTTCACATGACATTTTTTAATTTTTTTGGGGAAAAGTGGCAAGCCACTGTAATTTATTATATATAAATAGGAGATATTACAAAACCTGGTTCAAGCAAGCATACCGGTAGGAAAGAACCAAGAAGAAAACCTCTAGTTGTAGCTCGATTAATTACAATAAGTTACTGTAGAATTGTCTCAATACATAGTTATGGCCTTCTTACATTGTTTCACATTTCAAAATTGAAATTTTACAAAATTTTCCTATTGGAGGCATTCAGGGCACAGTCTTCCACAAGAGTAGTATGTTCACGTTCTGGACTGACAAGCACCTGTACAAACCATCAAGCTAGCAGTTAAACTACATACAATAGAAAAATACTTAGAATAAAAGATGCTTAGAATAACCAATCTATATTATTGTAATATTTTGCATACCTCTCCGAAAGGATCAAAGCTGGCTATTGTTGCGCAGGTCCATGATCAATCATGCCAAAAATATCACAAAATTTGTCAAATGAGAAATCTATATTGTCACAATAGAAAAGATGGTTAGACTAACAAATCTATATAAATCTAAACAACCTGAATGATGATGAATTGGTAATGCAAACTATAAAAATGCTTAGAATAACCAATCTATACTACTGCAATCTTTCACATACCTCTTCGAAAGGATCGAAGCTGACTATTGTAGCAGCAGGTCCATGATCAATCGTGCCAAAAATATCGCAAAATTTGTCAAATGAGAAATCTATATTGTCACAATAGAAAAGATGGTTAGACTAACAAATCTATATTAAATTATAATGAACCTAACCATAATGAACCTAAGCATTCTACCTTCCATTCTTGAAAATGCTATTCAAGTGTGCCTGAAGGGTCATCTCTTTGCTTAAGAGTATCTAATATTGCTTCATGATCAACATTACTAAGTGTCCATAGTTGTTTTGTCTTTGGTCTAGCATGATGCTTGAACAACTTAACATTTGTTGCTATAACAAGGTGCGAATACATGAGAATGCTTTTGTGTTTCTCATAGTCTTCAAATGCAGGTATGCCATTCTTTCTAACCATATATGTTCGCAACCAAGTTCCTACAACCACAACTGAACCTATAGGATACATGAACCCATCATCATCTTCCATCGGTTGTGTTAGCTTATGCTTTACCTGCACACATCGAGCCAACCACTAGTTTGATCTCTCTTCATTCCCCTATGGTGCAACAACTGAAAAAACATGTCCTAGCTATAGTAGATCTGAAAGTCGGTCGTAGTCAACTGAACTTTCCATTATTTCATTTCTCATGGATATTGTTTGAGATAATGGATTTAGATACTGTGGAACCCATGTATCCACCCACTCACTTGACTCGCATTGATCCCACTCGCACTGAATACAAATCTGACAAAAACAAGCCAAATCTCGTGTCCAAATGGTCCATGTGCTTGCATCTGTGCTTCAAAATGAATGCATCTTTGAAGAATCTTTGATTGTATGACAATCCAATCTGCCTCCCATTGTACCCTCCTCAACCAACCAAAAGCATCTACGCACTATTGAATTGAGTGTCCCTCCCTGTGACAATGCTGAACTACACCAATCAATAATAGACTGTGCATCACTAATTTTTTTTCCTGAAATCTTCAATTGCTCCTTAACTAGAGCTCTTTTTACACACGCACCTGCTCCATCATGCTCCCCTTTCCCATGCCCAGCTTAAAGAAACTCTAAATATGGGTACCCCCTCTCTACATGCATTCTACTCAACCAATAAAACATACGAGCATTCTTGAATTGACCTGTGCAGTTATCTGACCAAATGAGATGTCGACCCATTGCTATATCATGCTCTTGCAAGAACTAAAAAAAATCTCAAAAAAATGTTGGACATACTCAGATGAGTGAGATCTATCATCACTCAT
Source organism: Sequoia sempervirens (assembly GCA_007258455.2). Taxonomy (NCBI): domain Eukaryota; kingdom Viridiplantae; phylum Streptophyta; class Pinopsida; order Cupressales; family Cupressaceae; genus Sequoia; species Sequoia sempervirens. The sequence goes on along the minus strand of VDFB02131229.1, from coordinate 1,850 downwards.
ATAAAAATTATACTCTCTTATTTTCTTTTGATCCTCCTTTGTACTATCAAGTGCATGTCTAAATGTTATGTGGACAAATATAGCACTTTGAATGGAATTGTAATACTGATATTGCACCTCGTTTTGTGGTTGCAATGTGTAGTTTTTTTCAGAATCAACCACTGATATAATAGTGCTAATCAAAAAAGAGTCCTTACACATTCTAAATTGTTGATCCAACCACTGAGACCTATGACTATGCCTTGCATACTTGTAGAAGATATTGTCCTTAAAATCTGAAATAAAATCAACAACACTGCATTCTTTTGAAACCAACTCACATCTAGAACCTTCACCTCCACTCTGCAAAGTATATTTGACTATCTCATATCTCTTTTTCTCAACAAGCTTCTTTCCAAATTCATGTTCGGAACCCTCATGAAAACATTGAACAAACTTTAACAAGCCACCACATTGTGAGACTTTGCATTTAAACAATCATTTCTATAGAAAAAACAACCATCATCTCTAGAACACAAAAGAATCTAACAAGTCCCTTGATGATTTCGAGAAGATGCATTGCACCACACTCTTGCAACATTTCATTAGTATGCAAAGTAGAACGAATATAGCATAATAGTTCATGGTACATTGAAAACTCCACATGGTATTTGCAACAACAAGTATTACGAATTTTAAGAGGCATACAATAAAATGGCTTCAAACCCTCAAAAGTCCTTTGCGAGATTTCCATATTTTTATGTGTTTCAATAAAAATTTTGAACAACATTGTTTGGCTTGATTCCAAGAAATGTTTGGGATGTGGTGTACAGTCTTGATTTCAATTCTTAACTTTAAAACATCCTTTGCATTGGGTGATACTCTAGAGTTATCATGCCAAAATTGTTACTGCTTGTTTTTACATTCTCGGTTAGCTTCTTATCAACACATGGGAAGCCTCAACAAAGCCCATGTATCTCATTTTGAAGAGGATCATCTATTCTTTCTCTTCTTGCAAGTGCTCTATCCAAAGTTTTATGATTTATGTCAAAATCAATACAAGTTTGTCTCATAAAGCGAGCCTTTTTCAATTGATGGCTTACTAGGGCAGTTGTAATGACTCTCCAAGTAGCTCTCTTATCTTTTTTCTTGTTAGTTTTTCCAATAGACTTGATAGCATTAAAAATATTTTTGACAATAATATAATTTTTTTCAGTCTTCTTGTGCACATGAATCTTCAATTTGGCAAGCAAAGGTCTCATCTTTTGCATCTTTATCAATTGTACAAAAAATTGGCATTGCTCGGTCAATGTCTTATCGCTAAAATATTGTATGAAAAGTCTTCTATCCCACAACCAAATGGTTCGTGTTGACCTCTTGCCTTCAAAATTGTTTATAATGTTCTCATCAATTTCAATTAACCATTTAGGGGTTTTTGAAGGTCTTGAGTTTGGAATATGTCTTTCTTCCACACAAGGTTCTTTATTTCTCATGTAATTTGGTGAAACATAATTTACACTTAGTTCAATATTATGTTCAACATCTTCATTTCCAACATTTTCACCTTCAATTTGAATAATTTCATTCCCAATTTCAGCACCATATTCAACATCTTCGAATCCAACATTTTTGCCTTGAACATTTTCATTATCAATTACAATATTTCCATTCCCAATTTGAATATCATGTTCAACATCTTCAATTCCAACATTTTCAGCTTGAATATTTTGAGTATCAATTTTAACATTTTAATTCCCAATTTCAATATCATGTTCAGCATTTTCACCTTCTACATATTCAATTTCCTCTTCACTAGAAAGACCAAAGGATTCAGATTCTCCAATATTTAACATACCTTGTCTTCTCTTCCT
>VDFB02131228.1:0-19227 GCA_007258455.2 Sequoia sempervirens | reverse complement strand
GAGAGAGAGAGGTGTGGATACTATAATTACATTAATATATAGTCTAATTAAGAATAATTATAAAAAGAATATCAATATTGGTATTCTTATATCTCTAAATTAATTAATATCTTTCTGATACAAAGTTTTTTTTTAATTGTGTTGAGATCACTTCAATCTATCACTTCTCCATTGATATTTTATTGCACAAAAAATATCATTTTCTACTAATTGATATCTGGTTGAACTTTCACACCTCTTCAACGTACTCATTGCACACCAAGGTGTGATTGCTAGTTTCTTGCAAACTGTGCAGGAGGAAGGCATGGCGGACCTACCTGCAGGGGCTTTGCTCAAACCTACCTCTGCTCCATTTATTTGAAGTCGTCAACGGTGGCTCCTCTATCAATGGCAGCTTCTCCAGACCTTGTAGTGAGCAGTCACTTCCACTAAAATGAACCGACAACTATGTCAGTTAATATAACTTTTAAGAAAATAAAAAACGGATATGGATAGGGGACCACGCAAGGGCATTGGTCTACGTACAATAATGGCCCGTTTGACTATTACACAAACACAACAAATGTGCATTCTACTACTAATACATGGTAGACAGAGGTCATGTGGGACCTAGACTCCACGCCAACCATTGAATTAGATGGAGGGACTCCTTATCAATGGACCCATCTACCCACTACTTCTTATTAAAATCTTGGGAGAAGCAATTGAGGTTTTGGATAGATCCTAGGCAATGTCTATAGGGGTGACAATTTGCACCGCATTGCATCGATGGCCATCCGCTCCCATCCATCTGACATACCCACTACCGTTTCTGTATTTACGTGCAATATCTGCCATCCATAACTCTGCCTCCGTAACTCTGACATACCCACTATCGTTTCTGTATTTACTGGTGCCATTTCTATTAGTGCCAATCCACGCCATACTTTCCCCCATTTACTGCCAAACGTTTTTTTTAATCTTTCTTAAATTTCATTTTTAACATGTAATGTTTGTATAAAATTTATTTTTAATATGTAATTTTTTTTATATTTAATTTCATTGATTAATAATTGAAGATTAGTTAATGTTATTTTTTTTATATAATAGTTGTTTTTTTTAAATAATTATTTTTTAATAATGTTTTAGATTTTATTTTGTAAATAAGAAATAAAGAATAATTAATATAGATTGTACAAATATCTTAATCATTTTATTTATTATACATAATACATAATTTTAATCTTTTAAATTATTTTATTTTATTTAAAGAGTATTTTTATTTATTTAAAAGTTATTTTAATTTTTATATTTTATTAAAATGTGCAATAATATTGAAAAGTAATGATTTTTTGCCAAAGATTTAAAGTGCTTGTGTTGGGAGGTAAGATAATTTTATGGAATTAGGTAATTATTTTACCCAAAAATATTTTTATGTGAAAAGGCAAATGAATCAATTTTTACCAGAGGGTTATAAAAGGGATAATTATTTTTACCTGAAGAGCATACTGAAGATACATACAAGTAAAAAGTGAAGTGAATTTTTCCAATGAAAGAAGACTATTATTGAATTAATTTTCACAAATATGAGGATTAAAGATTAAAATATTTAATTTGCCAAAAGGCAACTAATTAAATATAGCCCATGGACTGTCATGGGATGGTAACAGTCATTAAAATTTTATAAAATATTTTTCATGGGCTATAAATAGTCATTAAAAATCAAAATCTTAAAATTAAAACTTAAAACAAAATAGCTTAAAAACTAAAAATTCAAAACATCATAATACATACTTGCACAAAAGAATGAAAGGAAGAAATTAGAATGAACATATGAGTAATGATAATACCTGAATTTTTGAAAGTTTGCAGACCCACACAATAATGAAAATCCAAACATGAATGAAATTTAGTGAAAGTCGTCTACATAAAACTTAGATTCATACTATAAAACTATAATTATATTAACAAATAATTAACATACAAAAGTTACATTATGCGAAGAACATTTATTTAAATCTAGATTGAAAAATATATAAAGGTGAAAATTTGATAATTAGAATAATTTAAAGTATTTATTGATTTTTATTTTACAGTTCATGAATATCAATGTTTTCTCTCATAACATTCTATTCATCATCAACCCTTTGAAATTACACAATTCAATTAAAAACTAATTTATAAATTGTAAAATAAAAATTGATATTGCATCCAAAAATATCTAATTTTAGTTATAATTTATAGTAACTTAAAAATAAAGAATTTATAAAAATATTATTAAATTTATGAAAAATAAATAAATAAATAAATAAAAATTCATATATAAAAAAATCAATAAATATTTTGTAATTAAAATATATTAAAATCAATTTTTTTAAATAAAAAAAACTACATATATTTAATTTTAGTTATAATTTATATAAAAAAAAATATATAAAAATATTATTAAATTTATTAAGAAAAAATATTTTAAAAATAGTAAAAATTCATATAAATAAAAAATCAATAAATATTTAGTAATAAAAATATATTAAAATCATTCAGAAAAAATAAAAATAAACTACATATATTTATGATATTGCTATTAAGAGTTCAAAGCATTGTGGTTTCGAGGTCAAACTCATTGACATATATTTAATTTATATTAACAAAAATAAAAGTTACAAAATATTACTCGAATACTTGAGACGAAGGGGATGAATTAAACTAAAATTCAAACTCAATAAAATTCACCTGTCGTAAGTTGAGTTTTCTACAGTACGGACAAACACAGGTCTGAGATACGAAAATTTGTAAGCAACGGACTTGGATGCACAGATATAGTGGGTACGGGCTAATAACAAAACTGTTAGCGACAGGTCCGTCAGGTATGGCAAGGCATGGATGCCCATAGACCCATCGGTGCAAATTGTGGCCTCCATAGGCAGTCTCTTAGAAGGGAATAGAGATATGGGCCGAATCCTCTGAGTGATGCTGGGCTGTCTTCCAAAAATCCTTGAGCAGCGTGAACTCTTGAACATGCATATCTACCATTGTAGCTTTCGTGCACATGAGGCTCCTTGAAGACTGCCATAATGGATGGGCACACTAGGTTATATACCTCCCAATTTAGCACAGATAAGGGAATGCGAATAATGGGTGGAATTCAGCTTTACACCTGCCAATCGCTTTCTTTAAACCTTTTCAACTACCCACTTTGTTGATATCCTACAAGTTCTGCCACTATCTCATATGCAAGGGGCTTGAAACCAATTTCCTTCTTGGGGCTAAGAACGAAGGATTGAAGATAGAGCGATGCTTTATTATGGAGAATATACTATAAAATCTAGACAACAAAGTTTCAAGAATAGTAGATTGGTCGATGGATTTATGAGCAGCAAGCGTATGATTTAAGGAGAGAGGTGTGGGGTGGCAACTGAGGACAACAAGCTTGTTGCATCTTCACTTCAAGTAAGTGCTCCCAGGCTTACCACTGGCAATGTCATTGTGGTAGATGTAGATTGAATAGCATTGTATATTTTCCACACTCCAATCACAACAATAAAACTTAGTTAGATGCGAATTCTTAGGGCATGGGTGCAGCGGGATCACGAATGCAGCAGATACGGCAATTTTCTTCTTGAAATCACGATGCGTTTAGATGCGACTATATATATATTAATATATTATATATATATATATATATATATAAAATTAAAAATATACAAAATTGTAAATACATTTGATAGTATGAAGAGTCTATGATACTTCATCAATCATCATTAAATCTAAAATCATTGATCAATGCTAGTGATAATCTACAAGCCTATAAACTTATAAAGATAAATCATAAATGCCAATTGATAGTTCAAAATTCCAATACATTTGTCATACTCATATATTAATAATAAATATCATATAATAATATATGTCTCTCTAGTCATGATTCAAATGAAGATCATTACAACTATTCATCAATCATCAAAAGGTTCTAGATCATCATCATTTGGTTCAACATTATTTGAACCACAAGCAAATGCATTGCCAGTGCCACTTGTAGTAGCTGCATCATGTGAAAGAGTCTCTGCATCATGTGAAAGAGTCTCAACATCATTTAAAAATGTGTTTGTGAGAGCAATGAAATGACAAAGGAGTGATAGTCATATTATAAAGACGTTTTAGGGTTTTTTTGGCACTTTAAGTGCTTCAAAAACTGTTTTTTTTTGGTTTTCGGTGCCCAGATTCTGTGGGAGCGGACCCACAGAGAACCCACAGGTGGCTGGGCGCTCCCTGGGCGCTCCCAGCCGCTCCCCAGCAAGAACCCGAGCCCAAACGCTCCCGGAGCGGGCACGCAGGGCAAAAACAGAGAACCCGGTAACTATGCGTAAAATGCTTCGCATAGTTTTAGACTTCCTTTTGTTTTTGTTTGTCTGATTTATTTGTGAGCATGAACCTCTAATGCATTTATACGATGGGCTACATTGTAGAAGCTATATTTTCAAGCTTTCAGCCAGCCATCTCTGCGTAGATAAGATTATTGATAAAGTTTATGAAATTTCATGCCCTGTTACACATCTCAAAATATCTCTGTTATACTATATACATACACTAAAGCAAATAATAAAAAAGGGGTTGTGATGTAAACAGTATGAATAAGAACATTAAGCAGAATCTCATTATAAAGTAATAGGCCTAAGGTTTTGTTCCTTTTCAATAAATATACATTTGCTACCAGCGTAACCATGGCTACTATGAAAAGATATGGCCACTGATTTTACATTTAAGTTTAGATTAATTGATTTTAATCACTTAAAATCGGGAGTCAATTTGGGCCCCTCGTCTCGGGTTGTCTAAACTTGGTTTGTTGTTCTACAACTGTCAGTCAGCTGTTTTTGCTTGTTTTTCCTTTGGTCTTTTGGGCTCTCTGTGTAAAGGGTACAACACTCTGTAAATGCTGCTTATTTTATCAAAAACTTATTACTGTATTCACCTATTGAAGAGGAAGTACCCACAACAAATGAGGGTTTTCTTTTCATTAGGTTCTAGTTGCAACAGTGGTTGTATTTGAATTTACCTAAATATGAGAGGATTATTCTCAGAAAATTTCAGCCATCATTTTTTTTTTAACACTTATAAACTCTGCTGTTTCCAAGAGTGTTTGGAGTTTAGGAAAACTAGTTATTAAGAAATTACATTTTCAAGTAATGTATTTTGCAGCAACATACATACACACAAATCATATTCATAGTTAATTCTCCAATTTAGTATAAAAACAATGTTTCAGCCAAACAAAGCCAAAATATAGAAAAATGTTTTTTTTTGTTTAATACAAATATCATTATTATATATGAAACCTCCAATGTTTAAGCTCTATTTTTGTTTTGGATGGTTTAAATTTGCTTGAGTAATGCAACCATTTTTTTTGGCTATGTTTTCACGGTGTTATGTTATTGTCAACTGTTGTTTTGGGTAGTCTAGTGAGCTGTGTTGCATAGAAAACTGCTCATGCATGGTTGAACCTTTTGAAATACTATTTATGGGTTTTATTCCTTGTTCTTTTTCCTTTCCGAAACATATTGAAATTTAATTTTAACTAAGAGATGTAAAAATTATAACTGTTCAAACTTTGTCTTTTCTTCTGTTGAAATCAACAAACTAAAAATTATTGAGTAATTTAGGCATTACATTAGAATTACTTTTTAGAGTAATTTAACTTCAAATAGAATTTTATAACATTCAAGTAAATAAATTATAAAATGCAATATCAACAGTTTAGAGTGTTGACATTAGCAAATTGGACAATAATATTAATGTTAGATCTTACCATTTGATATCGATATTGCCACTCTCTTAAGTTATTGCACCAAGTAGCCAGTTTTAAGAGAAAAGAAAAGAGAGATTTCACTCATATTAGTTTCAATTATTTATAAAATAGATTATTATTTTGGTTATCATGTTCAATATTTCCGATATATATATATATATATATATATATATATAGTTGTTATCATTCTGAATTATCCTTGAATATACTTTCATAAGATTAGTAATTAAATTGGTGATGCATGATTCTATAACATTGAGTTATTAAATCTATACACAACAAAATATAAAAAACTATTGCATAAGGAAAAAAATGGCTTGATGGCTTTGGGCAAGAGTAAACGACTTGATTCACATTCAAATGGCGCCGGTGTGCAGGGCTTGGACGAGGCATTGCTGCAGTTTGCTGGGGGTCCGTTAGCTAGCAACCTTCCTGCTGGCCCTCTGTCGGGTCCTTGCGTCCCTTTGGGTAGTGACAACGTTCCCTTGTCTGATCCTATGGTGTGTGAGGTGCGGGATTGTGTGGGTAGGGGCCTTCCCCCTCCTCCTGTTGCTTCTTTTGTAGGTGCAGTGTGGGTTGTGGGTGCCCCCCTGGTTCTGTTGCCTACAAATGTAAATCATTTTCTAATGCTGCTCGTGCCCAACTTCCTCTTGCTGTGGCTAGTGTTCATCCTTTGCCTTGTGCCAGGGCCTCTCCTGTGGTGGTCTGTGGGCCAGAGGTTATTGGGAATGAGGAGTATTATGTGAGGCAGGGTGTGGTCTGCAGGTTTAATGACTTGTGGCCCTCACTTCCTGATCTCCATGAATGGGTCTCCGGTTTTTAGAAGCCTATTGTTTCGAGACAAATTGAGCTCTATCCTAGTGCTAGAGGTTTTTTCTTTGTAACTTTTTCCTCCCCGGAGGATCATGACAGGGTGTTGGACAGGGTGTGGATGTGGGGTGTTCATTCACTATTCATTTAGCCTTGGTCTCGCTCTTTCAATCCTCTTACGAAGCCTCTAAACATTAGACCTGTTTGGGTTCGTCTGCAGAATCTCCCACTCCAGTTTTGGGAGGAGTCTTGCTTTGAAGCTATAGGCAACGCCATTGATAACTTTTTGAAGGTGGATTCTACGACTTGGTATATTGGGCATACTACTGTGGCTCGTATTTTAATCGATTTGGACATCTCCAAACCTCTCCATGGTGATGTGGCTTTGATGGTGGGGGACAGACCTTGGACGCAACTTCTGGACTATGAGGGGCTCCCCTTTTGGTGTAGGTATTGTTTCTCTATTGGTCACCTGGCCTTTGTTTTCCCTTTTGCTTGCCACAAGGGTGCTGCTACTTGGTGGATGAATTCTCTCTTGGACTAGCTCATGGTTGAATCTCACTCTTCAAATGATTCCTCTGAGGAGGGCAACCCTCCCTTGTCTACCCCCTTAGTGTTGGAACCTACTTTTCTGGCCAACCCTTCTGCGGAACCTTCTATTGTTGTTGTGCCATCGGTCCCTACCCGTCTCTGGTTGAATGATGATGCTGGTCCTTTATTCGCTCCTATCTCGTCTTCTTCACTGGCAGATCCCTCGCTGCGTGATGGCTCCTCATCTGGGGTGGCTATTGTGGATCCACTCCCCTTGCCTCGTTCGATGAATTTCGATTCTGAGCCTTCCTGGTCGGTTGTGCTGAGAAAGAAGAAGGGACTCCCCAAATCCATTGCCTCTGCATGGCTTCGGGTTCAGGGAGTTAGATTGGTCCCCTCTTTTTGGGTTGTGTAATTTTTGTTCTGTTGTTCTACAACTATCCGTCAACTGTCTTTGTTTATCCCTTCTAGTTCTGTTGGTTTGAACTAGCTTCCTTTGGCCCTTTGGGCTCTTTGTGTAAAGGGTACAACACCCTGTAAATGCTGCTTATCTTATTAAAAACATTGAGTTATTAAGTTGTAAGCATTATTTTGTTTAAAAATTACTTGATTACTAAATAGGTATACAAAGACAATGAGTTGATGTCTACTACAAGTTAATTTGTGTTGATGAAATAGGCATATGCATATTTTTATTCTTATATTCTTTAGAGGTGTCTAAGATCAAAATGTATATCATTCTCGAGCTATCCCTCATTGCTTGCTAGTTCTTTAAATTTTATTATATTGAACATAATGATAGGGTTACTTGTATTAATGGCTCTATTGTTAACCAAAGAGCATTACGAAACCACTAGGTTCCTTCGTACTTGCCAGTTCCTTTAAATACAAATATAGGTATTATCATGAACTATTTTACATTAAGGTGATGCACGTGTGTCTCTTAACTTAGAAATGTGTGAGTTAGTCATGTTTTGTAATTTGTAATTTGTGTTTTACCCTTAACTCATATTATAGTATAAATTTTATGGCATTACACTTCATATTAGGGTTTTTATGTCAACTTCATGACCAAGAAATGGGAGGCCATCCAAGCAATGTGTAACTTGGGTTCTCTATAGCTCAGCAAGTTGTTATCTTTGCTATTTTTTTGCCATTGGAGGTTGTTATTGTGATGTTCTCTCTTTGAATGTGTTTGGGGCAATATGGTTTGAGGCCTAGTTTTACTTTTTGGTTCTTTGTTTTGGGGTTCATTGCTATATATTGGTTGTGGCTTCGTAAGAGGTTTTGGGACCTTTCAAAACCCTTTTATTTATCCTTGATGAAAAAATATTAGATTCTTTCATATTTATATTTTTCTAATTTTTGATACTATATTTTCTAGCTTTGTTTCTCCTCTCATTCTCGTGCTCTATTACTTTTACATTGATATATCTTTTGTTTTAGGGTTTTGAGTCAAATATATCATTACATTTTCCTATTCAAAATTTGATATATTATTTTTTTTTAATCTCTAAATCTAATTTTTTTTTTTTTTTGCTTCATATTCCCATCTTTTGTTTATGTCACAAGCTACTTGTGATCCTAATCTTACATTGAGAAGTGCTTGTTTATCATTTCTCCAATGTCCCTCCTCTTTATGGCCTTCCTTCTCACCAATGATTTTTTGTAGCCATGAAACTTTGTCAATTGGGGAATAATTTGAATTAGCCCATTTAGTTTTGGCAAATAGAATAAGATGGTAGGGGAACACAATCACAACAACTTTTTAAAATAAATTGGTCCAATTGGTGTTAAATCAACACAACTTTTTTGAAGCATTTAAATTATAATATTTTTCATGGTAGACTATGTGTTTTATTGGGGAATTATTTGGAATTTAGGAGGCATGTTTCAATTAACTAATATGTTTTTCAATGCAATGCAAATCCATAGTATATGAGGATTGATTTTTCTATTACCATTACAACTCTACTTGATTGTTGGGCCACGATTATATTGAAATCACAACATAAGAAAAACAAGTTGTTGCCATTATAGGGTTGGGGGTCTATCATGCGTCCACCATCAACACATTGGGTGAGGTTGAGCTTACCCAATTGAATTTGGCCCTAACATTTTATTTATTCACTTATTTTTTTTAAAACTCATGCTTAAAGAAAACTTTTTTATTTTTATTTTTATTTTTTTCTTAATATATTTCTAAAAAGAACCAAAATGTCATATGAGAAAATTTGATGTATATTTATTTATATTTATAGACCTTTTATAAATATGAGTTTCCCCTCATAGAGCAAGAACTTACTAAATTAGTTGAGTCCAAAGGCATCTTTCTTATTAAATTTTCTTCCTAAATCTCAAATTTGGTCCCTTTAGGGAAAAAGAAAAGCGAGATAAGGCTCTAGCTATAAATTTTAGGGATCTAAACAAGGCCTTTATTAAATACCGCTATCTGCTTCCTTTCATAAAATAAATAATTGTAGCTAGTTTTTAGTGCTTCTCAATGTTGGATAGATTCATAGGCTATAACCAAGTATGTGTAAGGAGGAGGAGAAACAAAAGATAGTCTTCACCACCAAGTGGGGAACATTGCATATACTAATATTTTCTTTAGACTATATAATGTTAGAGACACCTTCTAAAGGGCTATGTGTTGGTGGGAATATGGTATTTTACCTAATTAGTTCATCTAGTGGGTTATATTCACATGTTAAGTTTACTTAGGTCCTAGGAATCTTTTTAGAAGTCTTAGTTGGCATTAGATCTTATCTTATCTTATGTCATTTACTTATTGTGTCATAGGTAAATTCATATTAGTTGTCTCATGACATAAGATTAAGACACTTGTCATGATCTTGTCTAATCTTATGTCTCACTTTGGCTATATAACCAAAGGGTTCTCATTTGTAAATCAATCTATTGCATTTCACTGTATTGCATTCATTGATCATATTTGATATAATATTATTTTGCATCTATTATTGCAAATTTATGCTTTAGTTTTTTACTCTTGTAGAAGGTTATTTTTGGTTTTGCAGGTGATCCTGGAAGCTTGAGTCTTTGAGTGACTCTAACATGGTATTAGAGCTTTAGATTTGCAAGACCCTTCTAGGATCTAGGAGATAATTAGGCTTCAGATTTTACTAGGGTGGAAATCTTGGTGGATCTTGAAATTTTTAGTATGCTATATTTTTGCATCAAATGATGACTTGGAGAATCATAACAACTTGATAAAAATACTAGATTTGGGGTTTTCTTTTTGTGGCTTTGTATTAAAGGTTCATTTTGTATATTTTTAGGTCAAAATAAACCTTTGCATACCCCACACAATGTTTATCCTTTCTTCAATGTCTCTCCTATTTATGGTCTTCCTTCTCACTAATGATTTTTTGTAGCCATGGAACTTTGTCAATTGGAGAATAATTTGAATTAGCCCATTTAGTTTTGACAAATATAATAAGATGGTAGGGGAACACAATCACTATGAATTTTTAAAATAAATTGGTCCAATTGGTGTTAAATCAACCCATTTTTTTTAAGCATTTAAATTATAATTATTTTTCATGGTAGACTGTGTTTTATTGAGGAATTGTTTGGAATTCAAGAGGCATGTTTCAATTAACTAATATGTTTTTCAATGCAATGAAAATCCATAGTATATGAGGATTGATTTTTCTATTATCATTACAACTCTACTTGATTGTTGGGGCCACAATTATATTGAAATCACAACTTAAGAAAACCAAGTTGTTGCCATTGTAGGGTTGGGGGTCTATCACACTTTCATTGTCAACATAATGGGTGAGGTTGAGCCTGTCCAATCAAATTTGGCCCTAACATTTTATTTATTTGCTTATTTTTGTTTTAAAACTCATGTTTAAAGAAAACATTTAATTTTAATTTTAATTTTATTCTTAATATATTTCTAAAAAGAACCAAAATGCTATATGAGAAAACTTGATGTATATTTATTTATATTTTTGTAGACCTTTTTATAAATATGAGTTTCCCATCATAGAGCAAGAACTTACTAAATTAGTTGAGTCCAAAGTCATCTTTCCTATTAAACTTTCTTCCTAAATCTAAAATTTGGTCCCTTTTAAGGAAAAAGAAAAGGGAGATAAGGCTCTAGCTAAAATTTTTAGGGACCTAAACAAGGCCTTTATTAAATACCACTATTTGTTGCCTTTCATAGGATAAATAATTGTAGCTAGATTTTAGCGCTTCTCATTGTTGGATAAATTCATAGGCTATAACCAAGTATTGGTAAAGGAGGAGGGAAAACACAAGATAGTCTTCACCACCAAGTGGGGAACATTGCATATACTAATATTTCCTTTAGATTAAATATAATGTTAGATACACCTTCTAAAGGGCTATGTGTTCGTGGGAATATGGTATTTTACGTAACTAGTTCACCTAGTAAGTTATATTCACATGTTAAGTTTACTTAGGTCTTAAGAATCCTTCTAGAAGTCTTAGTTGGCATTAGATCTTATCTTATCTTATGTCATTTACTTATTGTTTCACAGGTAATTTCATATTATATTAGTTGTCTGAGGACATAAGATTAAGACACAAGTGTCATGGCCTTGTCTAATCCCACATCTCACTTTAGTAATATAACCAAAGGGTTCTCATTTGTAAATCAATCTATTGCATTGCATTGTATTGCATTCATTAATCATATTTGATATATATTATTTTGCATCTATTATTACAAATTTACGCTCTTGTATTTCTCTCTTGTAGAAGATTATTTTTGGTTTTGTAGGTGATCCTAGGAGCTTGAGTCTGAGTGACTCTAACATGGTATTAGAGCTTCAAATCTGTAAGCCCCTTGGATCTAGGAGATAATTAGGCTTGAGCTTTTGCTAGGGTGCAAATCTTTGTGGATCTTGAAAATTTGAGTATACTCTTCTTTTGCATCAAATGATGACTTGGAGAATCATAAAGACTTGATAAAAATACTAGATTTGGGGTTTCCTGTTTGTGGCTTTGTATTGGAGGTTCATTTTGGAGATTTTTTAGGTCAAAATAAACCTTTCTATTGAATCTAGAAGGCTCAAAAAAACCCATTTTCATATATAATACTTCATATTTTTGTGGCAAAAAAGATTTGCCTTTGTTCACACGAGTGTCTTAAATTTGATAGCCAAATGACTGTAATCGAATACCATCTTAAATTTGATGGCTAAATGACTATCATCACATGTCCTTAAATTTGATGGTCAAACAACCATTGTTAGAGTCCCTTCTTTGACTTTCAAGCCCTAATTGGGAATTTTTCTTGTAGAAGTCATAACTTTTGACTCATGTATCATATTTTGCGAACAAAATATCGTTGAAATGTTGGTTCTGAACACTTTCTAGTGGTGTATATCTTATTATCAGTTTTTTTGTAGATAAATTTATTGCTGATTGAAGTTGGACCTTCTTTTTTGGACCTTTGAGCTCATTATAAATTTTTACCTAGATCTTCGATTTTCATGATTCTTCTGGCATTGGAAATATATTAAGGAGCTCTTATATCCTATCCATACATTTTTTCTAGATTCATCCCTAGGCATCTTTTATTCAAATTTGTGTGTATTACATTCTGGTTGATAACTTGGACATAATGACAATTGGAGAAGTTTTGTCCTTTTGGGAAGGCTTCATTTTTATTCTAGATCATATTGGAAAATTGTAATTTCAATTTGAGGATATCATTTTGAGATATTGTTGTATTGTTTCATATTTAGTCCATCTTGACATTGTAAAATCTAGAAAGCAATTCTGACATTGTAATCACACTACATATAAAGTGCCAAATCATAATCTTAGGGGATTCTTGATTGAGTGATTTGGAGGGATCTCTTGGTGCATTCTTCTAATCCATTTTCTAATGTTTTTCTTTTCCATGGATCATTTTAAGGTTCCCTTGCTAACACAATACAACTATTCATGTCTTGAAATCAACATGCATGGAGTGCCCTAATGAATTAAGGTCACTCTCTATAGGTTGAGAATAAGGTACCTAAATCTAAAGACAATAAAAAGATAAAATGAATGATTGAACATACAAAAACTCTTGGATGTCTTTGTAGCTTTGTTTCTTAAGACCTATTTTTAAAAATTGAATCAAGTAAGGATTCCCATGAAGCTTGAAATGAATTGAAAACATTATATGACACTAAAAATGAAGTAAAAGATTATCAAATTAATAATGAACTGATGAACCTTGATTTTAAGAACTTTAACAACATCCAAGTTTACATCATTAAGGTTAATGATGTAATAGAGAAATGTAAAACATGTGGAATTGAAAAAAGAAATTTAATTGGTCTATAATGTATTGAAATAACTTAGTCTTGATTATGAAACTTTTGTTTCTAGCTTTCATGCTCATAGGTTAGCTGTGGGGTGTGCATATCGTACACCTTCATTTATAGTTCTTCTGAGGTTTTAATACATGAGAACAAAAGCTTCTTTCTATGGGGCTCAAAAAGTCACCTCAATCTTTAAAGGCATTATTGGTTATTCAAGTTAAAGAGTTAGACCAATCTGATAAGAAAAAGAAGAACAATCCACATTCAAATCAAGCAAAAAATAAATCCTAGATTCATCTAAGAAGAAGAAGCCTACTTCTTCATATTGCAAGAACACTAGACATGACAAAACATTCTTGATATAAGAAGGATACTAATAAATGAAACATCTTCTTAAAAGGAATCACATTGATCTACCTTCCAAGATGTCCTCGTCAACTTTTTCTTCTTCAAAACAGTCTAATAAGGGAAAAAAAACATGTTGGTTTTGTTACTACATCAAGTAAAAGTAAAGGGTAAACTCTTTGTGCTTCTACAAGTCATGGATTAGGGAGATGACTTGTAGATTCAAGAACATCTCACCATATGGCATCTTCATAGTCAATTTTCTCTTCTTTTGAGCCTTGTGTTATATCACCTATTTTGGTGGGAAAATACATACATGAATGTAATTAGGAAGGAATCTATTGATATTGGGGAGGGAATTTTCAATGATATTTTGTGTGTACCTCATTTGTTAAACAATCTTCTTTCCATCTATCATATTACCCATGGTGATGTGGGAAAGACTGTGGAATTGACTCCTGATTTAGTTATCATTAGATACTTGGAGAGTAGAGAGATTATTGCTATGGGGATGGTTGATCATGCATCTCAGTTATACTCCTTTGCGGATTTTTCTATTGATGATGGCTTTGATCCTTTATCTTTTGATCACGCTTCTAGTGTAAACCATGATTTTGAGGAGACTTTTGGCTACTTGAACTTGGGTGTTCTCACATGTGATCTAGTTATTAAGCCTTCCATTCAATCTCCCCATCTTCTATTCCATTTGACATTGCATGTGTTGCCATAGTTTCGACTTCTTGTGATTCAGTGCAATAAAATATACATTGTCTTCTAGATATGGCTACTTGGGACGAGTACTTGACAAACATTGCATGTTTATTTGTAGATTCCCACATTTCAAATTTGAAAGACACCATTGATTGCATTCCTCCTCTATTTGATGAGGATGATTCTTCTTTAGTTGTTGTGAGTGAACACTCTGAACCTCTTGTTCATTCTCTACATGATAATTCTTCACTATTTCACATGAGTGTGGATAATTTTGATCAACATCATTTGGATGAGGCTTATTTATCTTCAAAGGAAATATCTTTGTCTTTGGATTGTGTTCTGCAACCATCTTTACTAGATTCTAGATTTCCCTCTTCATTAAATTATTGCCTAAAATGCATGTTTGAAGTGTGACAAATTTTGGCATCGACATGGGGAGACTTGAGCATAATTCAGAAACACAACTCATCATTTTTCTTCCCTCATCTTCCTTTTAATAATGGGAAGACATCTTGCATACCATCTTGGTTTTATTTCTTCTTAAGGGGAGGGATGTTGTTTGATGAGATCAAATCATCTTCAACATTCAATATCAAGCATCTATCATCATTGTAGGAGACTCTACATTGAGGAGGGGCTACATGGTCTATCTTCTTCTCTCTTATGGAGGGGGGGACTTTTTTTTCACATGGATTTTTTCCTTGTTATTCTTGATTGAGAGTATTTTTTATCTCTTTTGCGGAGGAGTTTTGTTCCACTAGGTTTTCTCATTTTTTCCGTTTATGAGAGATTGCATTTATACATGGGTACTTAACATGGCCTAGTTGGTGAGACACATATTTTTCTCATTTACATTAGTTTTTCCCTTCCTAAGTTATACTTAGGGTTGGTATTGGTGTGAATATGGTATTTTACCTACCTAGTTCATCTAGCAGGTCATATTCACATGTTAAGTTTACTTAGATTCTAAGAATCTTTCTAGAAGTCTTAGTTGGTCCATTAGATCTTATCTCATGTCGTTTACTTCTTATGTCCTATGCAATTTAATAGTAGTTGTCTCATTCACATAAGATTAATACACTTGTCATGATTTTGTCTAATCCTATGTCTCACCTTGGTTAATAACCAAGGTATTCTCATTTGTAAATCAATCTATTGCATTGCATTGTATTGCATTTGTTAATCACATTTGATATATTATTTTGCATCTATTATTGTAAATTTATGTTTCTTTTCTCTCTCGTAGAAGGTTATTTTTGGTTTTGTAAGTGATCTTGGGATCTTGAGTCCTTGAGTGACTCTAACACTATGGATATTTATCTTGATGACCTTATTATATTTTATAAAAGGAAAGAAAATCATTTTATACATCTGGAAAATATTTCTTAGATATTCCAAGAATATGATAAATCCTTTAATTTAAAAAAGGTATCTTTGGTGTTCCCTAAGTTAAACTCCTAAGTCATGTGGTATCTAAGGAAGGAATTGTTATTGACCAAGATAAAGTGTTATCTATTTTGGAGCCTACTCTATAATAAACAAGAAACCCTTGTAGTCATTTATGGACAAAATTGATTTTGTAGGAAAATTCATCTTTGAATTTGTTGGTTTGATAAAGAATTTGATCTTAATGCTTAGAAAGGGCCAAGAATTCATGTGAAATTTGGAAGGAAAGTAGTCCTTCATAATGATTAAACAAGTCATAGTATTAGATCTAATTCCAAGAAACATAAATTTCACCGAAGAATTCGTTACTTGTGTTTATCGACCCATTGTTGGAAGGATATATTTTACCACTCCTATTAGGTTGAAAATATAAAAGGTGGCCTAATGGAGTTTGATGGTGAACACCCTTAAATTTGATATTATTGCCTCCTCAACACAACCCTATATTTTCAAGAATGAGAACCCTTTCCTATCATTCTTTTAGTTCTGTCTTTTATTCACCTTTTATGTTTTGGTCTAGAATGAGCAAATTTGAGTTGTGATTTTTCATATTATTATATCATCCTTGGTTGTATGGTTAGTCATTGAAGTTATTGGTTAGGATTTGGGAGTGATCTAGTCTAATCATCTTAGCATTCATGCATGTGTTTTTTTGAGCAATGTATTTTAAACTTTGAGTTCAGTTGGCCATATTTTTCTAAGCCACTTATTACATTTAGGTTTATGTTGTAAGGATTTGTGTCATGTTGTTTGAATTGGGTCATTTGATTTTTAAACAAAACCTAGTTTTGTTTGAATTTCAAAAGGGTTTCAATCATCTTAATTCATTTGAAGAATGTATTTTCCAATGTGTTGCAAGTCATCACTCGAGTCATCTTATCATGTGAACCTAGTTAATATTTAGTATCTTTCACCTTTTTTAACCCTTTTTTTGTTTAGCTTGATGGATTTATCAACTTGTATTATTATTTTAGCTTCATATCATGATATTTCATTTGTTTTGATTAAGGCAAACAAGGATTTTGAAAAGGCCCAAACCTTAGTAGAATAAAAATGAATCCATGAAGGAAACAAAAAAAGAAAATAGCCAAAGAGGAAAACATAACAAATCTCAGAAGGAGTGAGATAGAGACTAGGTAGCCACCAAAAAACTAGTAAGAAAGCATGACTACAAGTAGGCACAAAACAATAGGCCACAAGCTAGTCAGAAAAGGTGGAAAGAAACCAATCAAGGTAGTTTGAAGGAAAACCTAACCAAGGAGCTCTAGACTGGAGTTTGTCCCAAATGGTTCAAATTAAGATTCTTGGAAGAACCAATCTCAACCAAAGGATAAGTTTTTGCACCAACACATTCCGAACTTGTACTGGGATATAAAGAAGATCCAAGAAAAGATGAGAGCTTAGCAACTTTTTTTTTCATCAAGGAAGATCCCTTAGATTTAGTAGCAAGGTTTACATCTGAGAAACCAAAATCATTTCCAACATCCCTCAACATCAAGTTGTTAATGTTGGATTGAGAAACAATAAGGTCTTGGCATGAAAGGGAACATTGCCCAACTTTAAGATAGTGAGAGAAAACTAGGGAGGAGGGCTCATAGTGGATAATCTACTCCTAGAATGCTAGCTTGGAATGAAGATTAATGGAGTTAGGCATCAAGTTACCAATATCCACACGAACACAAAATTTGGTGAAAACCAACATTTTCATTTCTTTTATAATTATCAATAGAAGTAAGAGAGCCAAGGGCATTGAAAATACCACTTAAGATGTCTTCATCCAAGTATTCCAAAGGGAGCACTGGGAGCCTCACCCAAATAGGGATTGAGTTAGGAATTTCCTTAGCAATGTCAAAACCAAAAGTCCATTTTTTAAAAAGGAGGAAAAACTAGCCAAAAAACCAAGGCCCTCCTTGTAAAATACACTCAATCTTCTCAAGGGATTGAAAGGAGAATAGAAATAAACCATTCAACATTGCAACCACTTGAAGTGGACTAGCAATACCAATTTTTACAGCCTAGCCATGAATAACATCTAAATTTAGATGGGGGAAAGACAACCTACTGATGAGAGCATTCACCAAGTAGGAAGAATCTTTGTCAACCAAGGTATCAAGAACCCTTAACAATAGGAAAGTGCCATTTGATGCAAAAGGTACAACACCCTAGCATCAAAACCACAAATAGAAAGGAAACATTAGGAGTAGGATTAGTAGAAAGATGGATGAATAGAGAAGATATAGGCCTACTACCTTAGCTTCAAGTAGAGAAGCATCGACATTGATTGAAACCCCAGAAGACGTAGGGCCTCTATTAAGCACAACCCCATCCTTCCTTGGCAACACAAAACCAAATTCAGAACATACAACAACATGAAGGGACAAAGACCTGGAAGGAGGAAGAGAAATTGAGGAAAGGAAACCCTTGCATAACCCAAAAGTTGAACAAGCCTTAGAAACATTATTATCATGAGCCACCATGTGAGCATTAGTCATTGGATTTCTAGAATAAGCCTCCCAATGTACTTGCATTTGCCTCTACGCCTCCAACCACATATGCCCCAAACATTCATCCTCTCTTGAGTCCCAATCGTAGGGCCATTCTTCAACAAAGGAACCACATACAATATCCTCATCACCATCAAATCTACCAAAGTTGTCATCACCATCATCATCTTTATCTCCCTCTCCTTCCTCAACACCATTGCCAACAAGTTTGAACCTCTTGCTCCCACTACTCATTGTGCCCCTAAAAATATTTTTAATCTAGTAGTGTTATTAGACTTTTTTCATTTTGATTATTTTTATGGTTTTCGTTTGTTATTATTGTAGGTTTTGTGCACTCATGGCACCAAGGTGCAACATGAACAAAACTTAGTATTGTAGGTTTTGTGCATTCATGGCACCAAGGTGTAACTTGCACAAAACTTAGTATTCTAGGTTCTGTGCATGTTGCACCTTGGTGCCATGAATGCCACATTGTCAGAAAATATGTATGATCATGTGATGTTCATCATTCACTATATTGAAAGTCCTATTTTTGCATGTTTTTAAGTTTAGGCATGTAGTCACAATTCAATGTTATATGTATGGGATGTTACAAAGGAATTGGGTAGATGTTTAGCTTTGGGTTGTTGATACAAGTGGCATTTTTATGATATAGATTCATAAAATTGCATTTTGTAATAGTTTTCATTTGTGTGTCTTTTCATCTCATGGTTGTATTGAACACTTGCACCTTTTTAGTTAGTTATATGACTAGTAGCATTGGTCCTTTAAATTTAATTTTATA
>VDFB02131227.1:0-24531 GCA_007258455.2 Sequoia sempervirens | reverse complement strand
ACTTAGTTTTGGGTTGGTCGAGAACCGTAGGGGTTCATAGGACTTGAGCCACAAAGTCGTATTCTTTCATATCTTCTTCTGAAGGTACCAAGGAAGTAGCACTTTCCATGGCATCATCATGTCTATTTTCTCTCCTAGGGGCACTGTCTATCATGAAAGAGGAGAACTGTTTAAACAAGGACAAGGCAAGGTCTCAATATCAAGACAACTTAATTTTCTTAGCTTGGTAGGTTCCCATTATCTGGTTCACAATAAGTTCAGAATCACCTAGAATATGAAGACACTTGATTATTAGCACAATTGCGGCATGTAATCCAACAATAAGTGCTTTGTACTCAATGATGTTATTGGTGCAAGGAAAATTGAGTCGAAATGATAGAGGAATTGGTTTACCTTTAGGGGATATTAAGACCACACCAACTCGGAAACCAGTCTGACACCTTGATCCATCGAAATACATTTTCCATTCAAGGTCATGATTAATTACAAAAATATTTTCATCAGGAAACAAATCCAACCTTAGGAAGGAGCGAGATGAGGGAGCGTCTGCTAGTTGATCCACAACTGCTTGACCCTTTATTGGCTTATGAGTAACAAACTTTATATCAAACTTAGAAAGAAACATAACCCATTTCATTAATCTTCTAGCCAGGTCAGCACTAGAGAAAAAATTCTTTAAGAGATCCATTTTTACTATGACGTGTGTTTCAACATGGAGAAGGTAGTGTCTCAACTTCTGTGTAGCAAAGAAAAGGGAAAGACACTTCTTTTCCATGGAGGAATAATGATTTTCATAGTCAACTAAAACATGGCTAATGTAATAGACTACTCTCTCCTTTCCTATTTCATCATATTAAGCCAAGAGAGCTGCTAAAACATATGGTGACATAGCAAGGTAGAGAAAAAAGGGTCTATCTTGCATAGCTAGCATAAATATGTGAGGATTGGCCAAATAGGCTTTGATTGACTCAAAGAATTTTTGGCACTCTTCATCCCACATGAAGCGGACATCTTTTTTAAATAAATGAGTGAAAGGAAGAGTACGATCAACCAACTAAGATATAAATCTATGTATTGCCTAAATTTTCCCTTGCAAACTTTGCAACTCAGTGATGTTCCTCAGTGGAGGCATGTTAACAATGGTGTCAATCTTATTTGTGTCAACCTTGATTCCGTGATGAGAAACCATAAACCCCAAAAGCTTACTAGAATCAATGTCAAAGACACACTTATGAGGATTTAGTCTCATCTTATAGAGTTGAAGCCTTTCAAAGATAAGAGGAAGGTTCTTTACATGATCTTGACGGGTTATCAATTTTTCCAATATGTCATCAATGTAATCTTCCAAAATCTTATGGATAAAATTGTGAAATATCTTAGTCATCGCCTGTTGGTAGGTCTCTCCCACATTATTTAATCCAAAGGGCATGAACACATAACATAAATTACCCCAAGGGGTAGTGAAGGCTGTCTTGTATTGATCATCTGGGTTAATACAGATCTGATTGTAGCCCAAGAAGCCATCCATTAAAGATAGTAATGCATGGCCTATAGTCGAATCTACAATCATATCTATATTAGGAAATGAAAAATCATCTTTAAGAGAAGCCTTATTAAGATCTCAAAATTCAATACATCTACTAATACAATCATTAGGCTTGCTAATGACAACTATATTTGAAATCTAGGGGGAATAGTCAATCAGATGGATAAAGCCTACTTTCAACATCTTCTCTATCTCAGTCTTTCCCATCAATGCCACCCTGGGATTGATCTTTCAAATTTTCTACTTAACAAGCTTGGAATTAGGACATAGGACAATGTTGTGAACCACTATAGACTCATCAATACTAGGCATATCCTCGTACTTCCAAGCGAAGATGTCAAGATGAGAATGCAAGAGATTAGAGGTTCATTTGCTTCTTCTGGAGAGAGAAACTTCCCGATCTTGATTACTTTTTTTGAAGATTTTGGGTCCATAGAAAATTAAATAGCATCTCTAAGAAGGGAACTACGATCTTTAGGATGAGACATTGTGACATCATTGTCGATGTTAGATAGAGGGTCCTCCTCATCAATACTCAAAATAGACTCTCCAAAGTATGCTTGTCTATGCAAGCGATATGAGAATCGTTTCTTGTGATGATAAGGAGGCAATGGGGAATAAGCACCTAGAAATTCCCCTAGCACTTCATTTGAAGAGAAGACATATAGAGGGACCTTCTTGGCCTGCCCCCTTTCCTCTACCAACTCAAGATGAACCAAGCTCAATGACTTGGCTGAAATCATATTAACACTCCACCAAGGTTTTTGATTAGACTATTCTATAGAGCATCCCAAACCCAGATAATGTTGTCACAGCTTGAACTGGATAGGGACCTAAATTCCTTGCTTGATATGCTCTAGGATGTTTTTCCCATAGCTATATCAAGAAGCAAGTTCATATCTGAACCCATAACAAGTTTGCAAAACCTCAAGAGGTGGCGGCTCCATGTAGAGCATTTCATTCCACCAATGGATGTCGAACATCTCTATGGGAGTATTCACACCTTCTTTACTAGGCTCACAAATGTTAACCTCTTTTGCAGGAGGAGGACTACTTTCCTTAGCAAAGGAAGGAGTGGCCTTCTAAACATGATCACACTTCTCCTCCCTAGTAGGAGTATCATCCACCTTTGTGTCAGGGGTACTTGGAAGGTCTATGCAAGAGGGGTTTTCCTTGTATTCTACGATGAAGAATTTAGAGAAATTCAAGGAGCCCCAATCATCACCAAGAAAAGCATTCATTTGAGAGGAAGAAGGGGAAGATGAGGGAGACTGAAGGTCCTTTGCTTTAGGTGGTTCCTCATTCCCGACACTCGCTCTAGGAACAACTTCCATAAAGGGTATCGATGAAGAACATGCTATAGCATTAGTGATCAAAGATGGAATACAATTCTTGAGAGTAGATATAGCTGAAGTGCAACCAACAACTGCCAACTCATAGAGGTGAACAAATTTCAGATCTTCTTTAACTGTAACTACTTGATTATTTGCAACAAACTTCAAGGAATGGTGTAAAGTAGAATTCAGAACACCCATAGCATGAATCCAAGGTCTCCCCAAGAGGAGGTTATATGGTAAAGTGCCAAGAATCACATAAACCAATGTGGGTAAGGTAACGAGACCTAGTTGAAAAGGTAGTATTATCGTACCTAGAGCTTGGCAGCCAACGTTATCAAATCCATGAATATACAAGGAGGAAGTCACTAAAGAAGATAAATCAATTTTAATATTACGTAATAGGTCCATACCACATACGTTGAGAGCCAAACCAATGTCAATGAGAGTATGCCTAATGCCAATATTAAACATTAATTATAATCATTAAGGGATTCGCTTGCTTCTACACATCCAGAGGTGGGAGTTCTTGCAGGTGGAACCTCATATTCGGTGAATCCGCATGAATATGAGCCAATAACACATTAAAATTCATGGGCCTAGCGAAGGTAGGCAAGAGAGAATTTTGTAAAGCCTCTTGAAGCATCTCCTGTTAAATCAAGCAGTCTGAAGCAAGTCCCAAAGCAAGATCTTAGTCAGAGTAACATGAAGTTGCTCGACAAGATCATAATCGCCTGGTGCTTTGATCATAGGTTTAGGTGTTGAAGAAAGGATTGGTTGAGAAGGTGGTAATGGAGTAGGAACAAATTATTGTGATGTAGGAATGAAAGGTTGTTGATCCAAGTTCTGTTTATTTCCCCTTGTAGGATATGTGTGCCTAATAGCATTATAAGAAGTAGAATTTGTAGCTTTCATGAACCTTGAATATAAGTCTGATGAATCACTACGACATGAAATTCCATAGATAGAAGAGTCATCCAGGGTCACATAAATGATGGGTTTCTTAGGGCTTGGAGGAGCCACAAAGGCCACCATCGCATTTACAGACTCCTTAGCCTGTCGAGAGGAAATTCATTCAGAAGATTTGCAGATAGGGGAGAGTGCTTCTAAGAAATCATCTAGAGTGTCTTCCAACATATTGAAATCTTCCTAAGAAAAATCATTATCACGAACATGCAACATTGTGAAAATAGATCCAATGTTCATGTCGGGTTCACCAAAATGTGATATAAGAGGGATTCACTGAACATGGGTCTCTCCTTTCTCGAGAGATCACCAGGGAACGAATTGCCCTTATACACCTCAAAATAAGTAGATTAGAAAAATGATGAAGAACTAAGACTCAGTAATGCTTCATGAAAAGACTATCACAGAACCTAAGAGAGCGAAACCAAGAGATTTCTATCTCAGAAGAGGGAGCTCTCGGCCAAAAGATGTCAACGCAGTTTCAAGGTGCTAGTGTGGTGTCCTAGCATCCTAAGCAACAAAGGGCTCAGGAAATTGAAAGGATAGAAACAAGCTTCACTTCTAGGCTCGGGTCTAAAGTGTAGTAAGCAAAATAACTAGTTAGGAAACTAGAAACCAAAATGAATGCAAGAAGGCTTGAAGAGATCTCACCTTTCTCTAGACGTTCAAATCTTCACTCCAAGATCCTTTTCATGACCTACACATAAAAGGATGAGGGGAAAGGTTGGGGATGCATAGGGGCCTGCCTAAGTCAGACCCCTATTTTGGTGTTCCCATCTCCATGAACAACCAAGTTGGAAAGGAGTGAAAATGAAGTAAACAAAGCATGTGGTGAAAGCAAAAACTGCTCAGGAGTAGAACCCACACCACAAGAAGTGTGTGGTGAAAGCAAAACCTGCTTAGGAGTAGAACCCACACCACAGTATAGTAAATGAACTAGTAGGAGAGGAAAGTGAGAGAGAGCGTTACCCATGGGCTTAGACCCTCTCTGGAACACATAGATGCACCATTGAGTGCTTGCTTGAGAGCTGCTATTGATGGGAGGACCTTAGTCTGGCATGGCTTCGCCTATAAGAGCACTACTATCAAAGATGAAGAGAACTCAAGATTGGAGCAAGTAACCAAAGAGCTTGAATGTATGTCTTCCAACCCTCAAATGAGAGTTGAGAAGGGGTTTTTAATGCTTGCAAGGATGGCAAAGAGTCGTTACCTCTGGAATGTAACCACTAGGACACGTGTCTCAAGGGCTAATATTCCAGATTCCCCATTTCAAACTTGAAAAAATACTAGGATGCTAGCGCACCACACGTGCGTCTAGAGCCTATATTCTCAGGAAACATGTCGTCAAGTTTTTGTTGCTCTACCACAAGTCCTCATGGAGTCAGAATCAAAAAATTCCAACTAATGGGATTTTTTCATTAATGTTCTAAGGTGTCATAAATGCTAGGAGAAAGTGCAAGAATGTGGAATTGCCCCTAGGTGCAATTCTATGACATTACAATATGTATATGCATATATGTATGAATATGCACATATGTTTCTGCATACATATGTACATATAGATATAATGTGCACTAAATATTTGTGAAATATAGATCTACACAATGAATGATTGTGCTCTGAAGAACAAAATTATACAAGTGCATGTCATAAAACCTTCAAAATTAAATATATACGAGTGTTCAAAATTATACGTAGGTATGTATGTACATAGATTAGTGCATGTACATACATATGGACATCCACTATATATGTACATGCACTAATCTATGTACATACATATATATGTATTTGCACTAATCAATTGTGAAATTCAAATGTGCATAATGAATGATTGTGCAGTGAAGAACACACAAATAGAAGTGCATGGCAGAAAAACCTCCAAAAGAGAACCAGTCAAACCCTTTCCATATTTTGTAGTAACAATCAAATATAAAAAGAAAATTTCAGATTGCATTATTGTGCAATGAATAACTGAATAATAAGGGGATAGCAAAAAGGATTACATCACAATTGAAAGCCCATGCGATACCACAAACATACAATCCAACAAGTGCACTTGAATCACCGTACCACCAAAATTGTATTATAATTGGTTTATATTTTTCCCATAAAAAAATAGTTATTCATAGTCTTACATCTCATAGAATATTCAAAGCACATCTGCTACCATAAACATACAAGCCATATTGCTTGTTAATGGCCTGTAGCATTTAAACATGCAACCAAAATATAAAATTAGTATAACCAACACTCCCCTTAAATATCACCACTTGCATTACATCACCACTAATGTTTTCATACATCCAATGGCATGAGAACAACAAAGAGCCAATACTATCCCATCACCAAATCCATTATATTATACATAAGAGGTTTTTGCACTTTATACATTCTATATCATGTAAATGATGTTGCTAGTGTTGTGTACATGACTATATGTGGATTGAAGTGATATTTTTTTGTTGTTGTTAATGCATAATGTTGTATACATGCAATAGTTATGCAAAGTGTGTTGTACATTTCAGCCCAATCAAGCAATCACCATAAACAAAGTTTCAGTATAATTAAGCAGACTTTTATTAACAAGAAATTGCACTACACTACCAACATGGACAACTAATTGCTAAGTAGGTCCATAAACATATCCATTTAATAAACCAATAAAAAAATCCATTTGATATCAAATACATAATATAGGAATGTGCATAATGTTGGTAACAACATTTACATATTATAGGACATAAATTTGTAGTGGCCTTGGAGGTTATAGCATTGAAGAGACTTCTTTTCAAAAGAGCATTTAAGTATAAAACTATGTATCATTATACTTTACAAATTATTAGTGTATGCAACATGGTTTAATACTAAAAATGCTTTGGTGAAATGAAGCCTCTCCAATGCATAGCCAAACTAGTATGGTTGCGTAACCAAATGAACACTTGAGAATAAACACAAACAAAAGGAATGAGAGTGAGTAGGATATGGAAGAATTTGGAGCATTTAATGAACCTTGATCTCCAATTTACTTTCCTAACAGTCTGAGTAAATGCAAAGGGAGGTGTAAGGCAAGGTTGGTGGAGGTAATGAAGGAGGTGATGAGTGATTAATGCTCTAAACTATTCATTTAGGGTGGCAAGGCTGTTGAAGCCACACATCCATCCAATCTAATGCACGTAGATTTGTTCGTTGGTTAAGGAGAAAATGGGCTCCACTTTGGGGTGGAGGGAAAAATGGACCCATTTTTGACAGGTCGGACTAAATGGTGCATAACAGGTGGTGGGGTGCTCAAAATTTAAAAAAACAAAAATTATCGAATGCACAAGTGGCAAGGTGATGTGGTGGGAAAATTTATGTGGTTAATATCATGATATTATAGTCCCCAACAACAAAAGTAAACAACCAATAATTGAAATATATATTGCAGCCCAGAATACACAACAAAAAAGTAGTCAATCATTCATATAGTTATAGGGATGTTCCCTACCGACATCAATCAAGCATGCCAAGATAAACATCTGGAGATGTGTTCTCATCTCCTACTTCTACGTTTTGAGTTGTTGTTACATGATTTGCATTTTTATTTGTAAATTGAGTGCAACTACATGCAATGGTCCTGAACAACTATTTCCAACAGAGAGTGGAGTGCAACCTACATTTGGGCTGAGACTTGAATTGACATCAGTAGCTGTAAATAGATGGATGTATATGTTTAATATTTTCTGAAACAAGGCATGGTTGTTTGCTAATGGGTTTGTAGGACTGCTTATATGTCTTTCTTGCTGTAGTGACGTATGGCCCCAGTTGATCTCTTTCCTTCCTATATTGTTTCTTTTGAACCCTCTACTGCTCCATCTTCTACTGCCTTTCCTTCCTATCTTGTTTCTTTTGAACTCTATCTTAGTCCCTCTTTTGCTTTCTTTCCTTCCTATTTTGTATCCTTTGAATTGTATCTTGCTCCTTCTTATGCTCTCTCTCCTTCCTATCTTATTTTTTTTAGCCCTCTCTTCCTCCTTCTTTTGCTCTCTTTCCTTGCTCAAATTTGCATATTAATTTAGCAATTGTGGTATGGAAAATGTGGCAGGTGGAGATGGTAATGAATAAGTTCCTTGGTCTTCTTCCCACTGCAAGACAATACCCAATTTATTGGCTCCATCCACCAACCAAGATGGTTGGGTAGGGGTTGAGGAAAGACTTAAACCGTCATTACCCACATAGGTAGCTCCCTCTACCAACCAAGATTTTTGGTCGGGGGCTGATGGAAGACTTAGACTTTCATTACCCATATTCATAGATCCATCTGCCAAGCAAGAAAATGGGGTAGGGGATAAGGGAAGACTTAGGCCATTGTTAAGTTCCTCATGTTGGGTGTCCACCATGTCATTTGTTTGTTGAATAACTATTTCATTCATTGTCAATTCCCAATGTTGTGATGTTGTTGTCCACCTGCCTGATGGAGAACTAACTACCACAACTGTCTCCGCTTCTACATTTAGTTCTTCTTCAGGGGGGAATGTAACCCCTCTTTTACATGTAGGCCACCTTGTCGTGGATCTCTTCTTCATTGGCATGGACCTCATATCAACTTTATATTGCACCTACACACATTAGGAGAGATGTTTCAAACAATGATAAGAACCACCATTGAACACCCTTAAAGATAGAGTGATGTATGAACTTTTTTTCTTTCTTTATTATGTTAGCTAATAGTTTATAATGGTAAATTTGGTAACTGCTAAAGTTTTATGTGATCATACCACTTTGTTTGAATTGTACAAGTTTAGAACCTTTTAAATTGAAATGAAAGGAGTTGGTCTTATGCCATACAATGGATTGGAATTAACAATGTAGATAATTGAAATTCATTGCCATATATCAACAGTTAATAAGTATGAAACCCCATGATATTAATTTACAAGTTTGTGTGAGAAACATTTAGACAACATAGAACATATTGGCATTCTTAGGCATATAGATGATAAATGAAAACATTGCAATTCAATTGAAAGCAATTGATGTTATGCACTTAGAGCATATTGGGAAAAACAATGACATTGAATTTAAGTGGATATGCATTGACATTCATAAATAGTATAAGTCAAAACCCTAGATAATGAGTTAGAAAGAACAGGTTGCAACAACCACATGTAAGGAACTGAAATGCATTGACATCCATAAACAGTGTAAGTTGAAACCTCGAATATCGAGTTAGAGGGTAGTGGGTGAGAAACATTTATAGTGCATATAACTAATTTATATACCCAAGCATATAGAACATAACAAATACCTAGGAATTGAACTAAAATGACTTGAAATTCATAAATAGAGAAAGTTGAAACCCTAGATATAATTGTTACAGATTGGTGGTTGATAAACAGTTATGGTGCATAGAACTGATCTATATTGGCAGGCATGTAGAGCATAAGAAAACTCTAGCAAATGAACTCAAATTACTTGACATACATAAATAGTGTAAGTTGAAACCTTAGATATTGAGTTATAGGTTTTTGGGTCACAAAAATTTTATAGTACATAGAACAAATCTATATTGGGAAGCATAGAGAACATAAAAAAAAACCCAAAAAATGAGCAGAATTGACTTGACACTCACAAATAGTGTAAGTTCAAACCCCAGATGTTGAGTTACAAGTTTTTGTGAGAAATATTAACATCACATACAACATATTTCCATTGGGACATAAAGAATTTAAATAAAAAACCAAAGGTATTTACAGTATTGTGAAAAACATTTGCATAGCATTGAACAAATTGGAATTCATAGGCATAAACAATAAGTTTGTGTAGAGTACCTGTATCTTGATAGCGTGTTGTTGTTGCTACTTCTTCTCCTTCTCTTTGTTCATCTGCCTCTAGGAAAATGTAGCACTGAATATGAAAGTGAGACATGGTAAATGGAAATGAATTTTTGAATTTGAAAATCTCTTTATATGTTCAATGTTGTTTGGTATGGAGTCTTTAATTTCCGTCCTCCTTTTTCAAATTTGAAAATATGTTTGGGTGCCTTCAATTGCATAGTTTGTATGTATTTATGGTGTGCAGTGTTTTTTTGTTGGTCAGGCAATTTTGGTGGCCTTAACACCATTGTTTTGGTGGTTGCAGGTGGCAAAAGAGGAGAATGCACCAATTGTCGTGTGCATGGATTTGATTGATGGGATAGTTATGAATGCTTGATTTTCCTTTCAATGTTGTATTGCTGACATAGTGGAATAGGGGGTGGGTTCGATTAGATTTGGTGATGGGACAGTCTTGGCTCCTAGTTATTCTCATCAATGTGGATTTATTAAAATATTGGCGATGATGTAATGCAAGTGGTGATATTATAGGGGAGTGTGGGTTATACTAATTTTATATTTTGGGTGCTATTTTAAAGCTATGGGCCAATAAAAATCAATATGACTTGTATGTTTGTGGTGTTAGATGTGCTTTGAATATTTTGTCATGTAATACTGTGAATAATTATTTGTGTTGGAGACAAATATAAATTGGTTATAATACAATTTTGGTGGTACAAAGATTCAAATACCCTTGTTGACTTTGTGGGTGAAAACTATTTTACAATTGTGTATTAAAACAGTCCAGTGTGGGACTCACATGAGACTACTTTCGTCCCCCGTATAGGCTCCCACCCTACTTTGGGCCCCTATCCCCTATATACATCGTGTAGATGCATTTTCCATTCTTTGCAGATTGCGTGTTGAAAAGATGGCTCTCCTATACACATTGACGCCATAAAACCTAAATACAAAACCAATCTGTAAACCTAAATAAACATAGGTTATAGTTAAATAAGTTCTATAAGGAGTCTCAAACATGATTTTCACATATAAACAATAAGGTAAGGCTTGTTGTGAAGATGCAGGGCGACCATGGATAAGGAAGTGGAGAGTATATCTAGCACCTCACAAAATGTGGTCTTGGTCATGGATTTTGGCTCGCAGTACACCCATCTCATAACTGGGCGCATTCAGAAGTTGTCGATATGCTCTATTTGTATATTCGACACTTCTCCACTGTCTGTAGTCACAAAGGAAAAGTTGTATGTGATAGTTTTATCAGGGGGCCTTCATAGTGTGCACCAGGAAGGTGCGCCCGTTCCGCCTCAGGGATTTTGGGACTATGTCTTGCACAATGACATTTATGTATTGGATATCTACTATGGCCTCCAGTTGATGGTGCAGATGATGGGGGGTCAGGTAAAGCCCGTGGAGAGCCAGGAGTATGGGAGAATGGAGATACATGTTGAGAAGGGTAGCAATTTGTATGGGAAGTCTGTGGAAGAGAGGCAGGCTGTGTGGATCAGCCATGGAGACGAGGTGGTCAGGTTTCCCGAAGGGTTTTCTATTGTGGCAACAAGTCTACAAAATGTTGTGGCCGCTATAGAAAATCTAGCCAAGAGACTCTATGGTCTTTAATACCATCTCGAGGTACAGTTCAAAATACCATCTTACATTTTTTTTGTTATATTAAGGAGGCAAAATGACTTATTTTTTCCATAGAAAAATCTACAGAAATTGGAATTTTTCATTTTTTAGCATTTGGCTTACATGTATAACTAGCCTAGCCCCCATATGAATTGGGGTTTGAAATTTTCCCACCATTTGTAATATTTTTCAATTGTTAATTTTCTCTTGGAAGAGACGAAAAGAAGTTTTGAACTTCAGGAAAAGGCCTCTTACCTCCACTGACTGCTATAGCAACTTTTGCAAGATCAAGCCCTGGTAAATGCGAAAAAGTGCCTGCACAAACTCATGTAGTGCACGCTAAGATATAATTAATTCACCTTTAGGTCCAGGCTTTTAGCTATTTAAA
This sequence comes from Sequoia sempervirens, assembly GCA_007258455.2. Taxonomy (NCBI): domain Eukaryota; kingdom Viridiplantae; phylum Streptophyta; class Pinopsida; order Cupressales; family Cupressaceae; genus Sequoia; species Sequoia sempervirens. Next base: position 12,855 of record VDFB02131227.1, on the reverse strand, counting down.
CCACTTGAAAGAAAGCATTATTTAACTTGGTCCAAATATCCTTGCCTTTTAGTACCACAGAAGACTTATTTAGTACAAGTTACCTCCTCTGATAATGGGTTAGTTATTTTAAATTAACAAACTATCACAACATTAACTATTAACATAGATTGTATTCAAATTAAAGAAACTCCTAGATTCAAGAAATAATAAACAATAGACAATGGGGAATTTAGTAACTTGTGCCCTATTCTAATTTGACGTCCATGCTTGCCTGTGAAAATGCAGTTCACATGTTGAATATTATTTTGGTCCATCATTACAAAAGTTGTAAGCATATCGGTTGATTTATTCATTGAATGGATATTGGATAACTTTCATCTCTAGTCAGCAAGAAATATTAAAAGATTTCAACGCTGTATTGTAGTTGTAAATTTTACTTATCCTTAAGCCTTTTTGTTGAAGCCTTTCCTCATTTCCTCTCTCGCAATATTAGACAGTAGAAATATAGTGGTCTACCTTCTCCAATGTGCCTATTTGGAAGTGTTAAAAGCTCCATTAGCCTCTGAATAGACTGTTGATGGAAACCATCGATGGTGTGTGCTAGTGATTGGGTCAAGTGGAAGGGAAATCAAACAACTAACATTACCAAGTGGGGTCACAAAAACCAATAGAGGCTAGCTTGTTTTTCCAGATTCCATATCTAGTGGTCGGGCTTAGACTTATAATATATTTTCAATAAGCAATGAAATTTCACTAGAAATTAAATTGGAATGATTTAAAGTAATCAAATTGTAAGGAAAGCTTAGGTGTGGAACAATCTCTCCTAACGTCAAAACCTTAGGGAAGAATGCGCAGGTGACTTAAATTCTTTTTCTAATTACAAAGGCAATTAAGATACCTTATCAAAGAAATAATGTAAACAAAGAAATGAACATACACAATTTGGACACCAAATTTATGTGGGAAAACCCTTATGGGAGAAAAACCCACCACACCAAGAAAAGTCTCTTTGTATTACAGTAAAGGAAATTACATACAGAGTTCAGACTTAAATTTCTGATGTCAATTTACAACAACAACATTTCCTTGATCAACCTTGTACAAAACATCCCAGTTACAATGCTCTCTGAATTTAATTCATACACACTGATCACAAATAGAACTCTGCCACCTAACCGGGATCGTACACTTTTACGTATATATCCATAAGCCATTCATATGGTCTGCTGATCTCCTCACGTGAATGGTCGCAAATACCAACTACTTCAGCGGTTTACATTCCCGCTTCCTCGATTGGTCAAGACAAACCATGTTGGATGATCACAGCGCTAAACAGCATTTCCGATGTTGGTGAGAGACTAGGCCGCAGTCTCCCTCGATACACAATGCTTGGTCAGTTTCTTATCACCCAAAGTCACCACCACGCATTGGGCACGTCGAAGTTCAAAACTATTGCTCAGACTCACCCTATTGCTAAGACATCACATCGATATCCACTGCAGAACCATTGTCCAGACCATCGCTATCAGCGAGAGGTCATACCGAATGTAAATCCATCTTGTACGATTCATTGGCGCAGACAAGTGCTATCGACAGTTGAGTTCTCAACAAAAGCACCGCCCGTCGGGTGAGAGAAACCTACCGCTAAGACTTCACTAATCGATGATCAACTCATGTAGCCTCTATCGCGACCATCGCGAATGGCGCAGACATCATATCAAGCACAATAATAGTTGAGAGGAAACGCCATTACAGAGGTTATATCGAATGCACCAACCTATTGGTGAGACCACATCCATCAGCAAGAGTTCTTACCAAATGCAAACCTGTTAGCCAAGAGTCTCCCCGATGACATCCTTGTGAATAACCATTGGCAAGACATATCTTGTTGGGATGAGTCATTCCAAATGTTCAAGCCTCTCCTCGATGACTTTTGTTGCCACAAGTCTCCCCAATAACCATTAGAAACCAACTCATCGGCAAGAGATTTGCTCGGGCGGAATGAGTTGGAAACTTTCACAGCGAACGACATGTCTTGCCGATGACTCCCGTCGGCAAGATAGAAGTGAAGTCTCGGCGATTGAACACTTCAAAGATTTAGAACAACTCTGCTAGTCCGTAAGACTTCAGAGAGTCTCAACGATTTTGCTCTTTTAGGAGTTTACATGCTAATAAGTTTGAGGCACATTTTCCAAACACAAATTACCCATGATAAAATATACCATTGTTTTCAAATTTTAATGAAATTTCTCCCAACTTTAGGTGGTGGACAATAAAGAGAGTCACCATACAGTTTAGTAGTTGTAATTTTTTAGAAAAGTTATTTAATCTAAAAGATGACATGACTTTTGATGTGTTTTTTTTTAACTCTAGAGTTTTGGTTATGTATTGCTTCTGGATTTGATTGTGTCAAAAGTTTTTAGCATCAATGTTTCGGATCACACTTTGTGATCCATCATTAGGATGAAAGAGAGCAAGAGCAAGGGAAGTATTCAACGTGAGTTGTAACTTGTAACCATAGAAATTTAAAATATGAGCGATAACTGAATTTGGCGTCCCTCTTTTGACCCAACTTTAACTACTAAACTGCAGAATGTATTTTGCCTCTAATAAGAAATTATAAAGAATGGGCCTTACCTAATCTTTTATGAGCTTTCCCAAAATGCAAGAAAAATTGAAAAATTCCAAAAATTTGGAGAGCAAATTAATGAAAAATCATAAAATTGTAATAACTCATTTAAAAATGATCATATAAAGCACTTGCTACATAGTTTGAATTGTCACTCTAATTCTTCCCAATATATGTTTGATAAAGGATTAGAGATGCTTGACTATTGTTATGCCTCTAATTGTCTAACCTTAATTCATTAGTTTTAGTTATAAGATTATGCATGCCACAAATAATTAACCTAAAAATTCAATAACCATATAAACATAACTATATAAATTGCCATAATTGTAATGAGGTTAAGCATGCCACAAAAGCTTGACCTCATTACACTTAGGAAGTTAGAATATTCTAGACATAACCAGAGTCAGATATCTCTAATCCTTTACCAAACATATCTTGGGAAGAATTAGATTGACTATTCAAACCATTGATGGCTTGCATTATATCTTACAATATTCTGAAGCAACATCTTGCTCTCCAAATCCCTGTGAACTTTAATCCCTCAACGCTGCCAACCACAATTGTAAACTGCTCTGGTGCCAATTATTAGCAGGGATCAAAGTAATACAAAGCAAAGTACACGTTAAAATTCATAATTATCAATAAAATAGTCCACATCCCCACAAATATGAGAGATTATTTGTTTTGGTAGCATCTTCCCTCTTCAATTGTAAGTTACATTCCAACTTCTGTCTGCCTACACTACATTTCACCTTCTTATGTAGAAGAGCCTAGATGCATTTCTGAATCATTATCTTGCGTAAATCTTTGGTACATGGTACATATGTCATGCTCATTACTACATTCATTGAATGTGAATGAAGCCTTCTGCTCTTATCTCACTCTACCTAGAGTTCTGACATGTTAACTAAAGCAATTCCTGTAACTGACTTTCAATCTATAAATGAATGACTTCTGAATGCTTTTCTATATGACTAACTAAATTGTCTAACCATGTTGCCCCTGCATCATTCGTTCCTTAACATTACACAGCCATAGAAATTGACTGTATGACAACTATTTGTTGATTAGTCTATGACACACGGGAATCTATATTATCTCTGGATGTGGATTAATGAAGGCGTTTTTGAGATTTTGAGTTGAGTTCTTTGTGTGACTGTCGCTTTTGTTGGCTCTTTTTCTTCTTTCAGTTCTGACTTATTTCCTCCATCTCGCTTTTGCAAACTTGATTCGCAGCGGTCATGGATCCTGACTTATTAGATTGCCTAACGAGAAATCAACGATGTTTGTGCAATGCATGATTCCAATCCTAACTGCAATTCATTACTTAAACTAACACCAATCCTAACCACACTTCATGCCTAAAACTAATACTTTCTGTTACTGTCTCAGCACTAATATTGCTGCTCATAGTCTCTCCATGATCCTTAAAGATACAATAATATATCTCACTTATCATGCGTCCTTACCATATATTCATCTCCATTCAAATTATTAAAAACAAAATTAGTTAAATCCTATGTCTACGGAGAATCTATTGAAGGAGAATTAGATACCTCGTTAAATTTACACTCTATTTATTAAAATTTGACCCACTCTCTAAAACTTTAGCGAGAACCTCTTTCCAAGTGGCACAGACTAGGGATTATGGTAAGCATGTGGTGTGTTTTGAATCTGACCTCATCAGCTGCTAAAATGAAATATATATTTTTTTGAGAGAATAATTCAATGATTCATATTTCCTTTTGCTAAGAGATGTCGCTGTTAAAATGACCAAAAAGAAGCACAGATCCTAGTAAATTAAGAAACTGATCACTGATGATAACATGGCTCAAGGTTCGCTGTCTATAAATTTTCTGGCTTTAAAAGCTGTGGAAAATGTGCTACATAAGTTCACTTCTTGAAACAATACACGCTCTTCCATTGTTGTAAGTCAGTTACAACTCATTTAGAAAGTATTGTGCAGAAGGTAGTTTCTAAAATTGCAACATTACTGTCTTTAGATGTGAAAAACGAGTTTTGATGTAGGATGATTCATTATTCCATTTATTTTGCAGTATCTAATTTTTCCTTTTAGCTAGTGATGATTTTTTTCGAAGTACAAAAGTTTTCTATTTTGCATTTAGTTTCAGGGTTCAGTAATAAATATATTTGCAGCAATGAAGTTGATGAGTTTCTGTATTAAAAAATTGTACAGATGTATGCCTCTAATTACCATATACTGAGGCATTTTGTATTTCACATTTCTAATAAATGAGATTATAAAATGAAGATGCTAACACAATTTTTTGATAATCCATTATACAAGGCAGACATGTTCTATGATCTGGTTGGAAATGCAGCAGCAATGCTTGAAAAAAAAACCTTTTTTCAGGCACACATGTTTATTTGTGGCCCAGCAGCTGTACATACTACCTTTATCTGCTTTGGCTGTTTTAAGTTGTTAACTTAAAAACAATGTGCTATTCTTTGAAGTGGAATAAAGTTTACCAGTACAATTCATGATAGGAGTCTACATTGCAATAAGAACGATGGGCTTAGAAAAGGATTAAAAGTCTAAGTTTCAAGATTGCTAGGGTATATTTATACCTCATTGTTAATTCAATGATGAAAATGCATGCATGTATTTCCATTGTAAATTCATTTTCCTGCAGCTGCAATGTTCCTAATCTCATTTGAATTTGAAAATGTGCTCTGTAGGTGACCCATTCAGTAAATGGGATGGAGACACTATGCTATTTCCTTTTCAATGTTTGTGGCATTGAGGCTGACTGGAAACTACAGGATGTATTAGAAGAGCAAATCCAAACAATCAAAGCTATGGTTGGACTGGAAGACCATGTTATTTGTGCATTATCAGGCGGTGTTGACTCTACAGTCGCTGCAACTCTTGTGCATAAAGCAATTGGAGACAGGCTTCACTGTGTTTTTGTTGACAACGGGCTTCTAAGGTGAGCTGCAAAGTATGATATGATCAATATATTTTCAAAGAGTAAACTAGGTTAGAAGTAATGAGTTTCTCATTTTCATCTGAAATTTTTGAATTTGACCAGTGATTATGGTTCCCATTAACATTGAGTCCTGGTATTCTGTCAGGTATAAGGAGAAAGAACGCGTTCTGGCCACATTTGAAAGTGAGCTTCATTTGCCAGTGACTTGCGTTGATGCAGCAAGTCAGTTTCTTAGTAAGCTGAAAGGTGTAACTGATCCTGAAAGAAAGAGGAAAATCATTGGAGGGGAATTCATTCACATCTTCGATGAATTCTCTTTAGATTTGGAAAGTAAATTGGGACAAAAGCCTAAATTTTTGGTCCAGGGTACTCTTTATCCAGATATAATTGAGTCATGTCCACCACCAGGGAGTGGACGAAATCATTCCCACACAATCAAGAGCCATCATAATGTTGGGGGGCTTCCAGAGGATATGAAATTGCAACTTATTGAGCCACTTAGGTGGCTTTTGTTGTGAGTTGAACTCCTCTCATTTATTTTTCATATGTTTTTTCTATCTATCTCTGTTGCAGGTTATGTGCCTTCCTACTCACTCCAAATCAGGACATTTTTCAGTCAAAAAATACTATTTTATTCTCTCCTCCATAGTGTGTATCTGATCTATATAATGTATGAAGACTATTTTGTTACGTACTCTCCTAGCAGAGTCCAGCTCCGCAGAGCTGTTAGTTTGTGGTCATCTGAAACCACCCCTTGTTAGTTTGTGGTAATCTGAAACCACCTGTATGTAAGATGATGTATGGCTATCCAAAGTTTAGTGAGTCTGTAATGGTGTTATGCTGGGAAGAGCCGAAGCTCTCATAGTCTGTAAAAGTGTTTCATTTGATATATATGAAATTTGATATATATGAAATATCAGTATTTGTTTATTTCTCTGTTTTCTCTCCCTTTCAAATCCAAGATTTGGTATCAGAGCTATGTCGGTCAGGCCTACTGGGTATGGGATTTTGTGTTGTCTGTTATGAGGTGCATAGGCTGTTGAGAAGAGGCCAGTACACGATTATTGTTTGCAGTGATTAAAAGTAGGAGGCTGCAGTCCTCTGAAAGCACCAGAAGAATGATGAAGGGAAATGCTTGAAGAAAAATAGCTTAGAGAAGATTCAATAAGAGCTCAGCCGTAACTAAAGACAGTGTTGTTTGATGAGTTGGTTCGAAAGGAGTTGACACCAAAGAAAGTAAGAACTGCAGCAGCAGTCGAAGATAACAAGACATTGCATAAAAGATGTTTGAGAAGGCAGCTAAAGACTTACAGAAAGACAAGCCGCCAAAGGAAGCATCACTATTATAAGGTTTGAAGTTGTTTTTTGAAAGCTTGCCGTTGCAAGGAAGAGCCAGCAGCAGCTGTAGAAAGGAAAGGACTCAGTCGACCCTCAAAGGAGATGCTGTTAGACGCTGCCTAGTTACCGAAGAAAGAATCGCCAGTTTATGAAAGTGCCCAGTCAAAAAAAAAAATGATCTGAGGATACTAGGTATCTGAAGTTGTGAAAATTCAAGAGAAGTTGTCAATAGATAAAGAAAAATACAGTTAAATGCCGCAGCATTTTGTAAGCAATGTATGAAGTCTAAAAATGGAAGCTCCGGAAGTTTTAGAACTGGAAATGAAGGTGGATGCTTCGAAATTTTTTGAGATGAATGATCATAGTTGAGATTAAGGGGGGATGTTGGAAATATAATCTCACCTGCTACATTAAATTCGCCAGTTGGACCTGTCTCCTCAGCATGTTTTGTATCATCTCCGTATCTGCATTGGATCTCAATCATACTCAGCATTAAAGACAAGAATTGTAATCAGATATGGGCTACGATTTAGAATAGATTTGATATTAATTGCTCGTAACTATTCAATGTCCTTTTGCTGTCCTCACACGTTTTGTGGGTGATTTAGAAAATACTATTTTATTCTCTCCATAGTGTGTATTTGGTCTATATAATGTATGAAGACTATTTTGTTATGCACTCTCCTAGCAGAGTCCAGCTCCACAGAGCTGTTAGTTTGTGGTCATCTGAAACCACCCCTTGTTAGTTTGTGGTCATTTGAAACCATAAAACCACCTGTATGTAAGATGATGTATGGCTATCAAAGTTAATGGAAGGTCTGTAATGTTGTTAGCTGCAGGAAGAGCCGAAGCTCTCATAATCTGTAATGTTGTTATGCTGGGAAGAGCCGAAGCTCTCATAGTCTGTAAAAGTGTTTCATTTGATATATATGAAATATCAGTATTTTGTTTATTTCTCCTGTTTTCTCTCCTTTTCAAATCCAAGATTTCAAAGACGAGGTTTCTTTACTTAAATATTTTTCAATCATGTTTATTTGTTTGATACGCTTCATTTTAACAACGAGTGACTGTTTTCTCTAATATGCTTTTAACATTAACTTATTTTGTTACTATAACCTTGGATTTATGACCATTATAAGATTTTTAATAGGTACGGAAGCTAGGAGAACTTTTGAATGTTCCTCAAGCTTTTCTTAAGCGCCATCCATTCCCTGGTCCTGGCTTAGCTGTGCGTATTTTGGGGGATGTCACTGAATGGAATGCTCTGGAGACATTACGCCTGGTACACATATATGACTAATGTAAATGCACTAATTGCTGTTGAATGATACCTGCCTAAAATTCTCATTGTAAAATCCTCCTTTCGACAGGTTGATGAGATCTTCATCAATTCAATCAAAGATGCAGGACTATATGATTCAATTTGGCAAGCATTTGCTGTTTTCTTGCCGGTGAGGACTGTTGGTGTGCAAGGTGATAAAAGGACCCATTCTCACGTAGTTGCATTGAGAGCCATAACTAGTGAAGATGGAATGACTGCAGATTGGTGCGTTTTCCTTTCCGATTTCTCTGCCATTTATCTCTGGGCTTATATGAATTTTTAAAATTGTTTTTACAGTTTGGTATTGCCAAATGAGTTATTACAGTTGCGAAGGAAATATTTAATCTGGCTACGGTTGGGAACCACTATAATTATGACTGTAATATGAAAAACATGGTAGAACAACTAGGAGCAAGTGGGCTTTTATCTTGAATCTGGACTTGCTTTCAGTGCTTCTGTACCTTTGTTTTGTAAACTATTTGTCAGAATGGTTAATTTACTCGGGCTAACTTGCATATAATTATTTGAGTTACAGGTATCAATTTGACCCGAAGTTCCTTGCCGAAGTTTCTGCAAAGATTTGCAATAGTGTTCGGGGAGTTAATCGAGTTGTATATGACATAACCTCAAAACCTCCATCTACTGTGGAGTGGGAATAATTAATGTAAAACACTAATTGCATTGAGCTGCCTCGGCATGTTTGCTTATTATTGTGTTTATGTTTGTATACCTTCTAGGTACAAAATTTTTGCAGGAAAAAATATCTAATAATTTAGCATGAGTTCTATACAGCTCCATTTTTGAGCATATTGTAACATATTTGATTTCTTCAAGGACTAATTTGTTATTTTGTGAAAAGATGAACCAGAATAAGTTCATTTTTTTTACTCTATATGTATTTTTCTGACAACTACAAGTAACTGGACACAGGTTGAGTATGATAAGCTTGAGCTATAATTGACGTTTGTGCTTTACAGTGGCTTGCTGGGCATAGCACGCCTCATTTAAAAATGGTTGGCTGGTGTGTGACAATGGGCAATATTTTGGTTATCCTATAGACAATGATGTTGGTATGCCTGCATTATGTTGTCGGCATCCCCCTGTAAGCATGTGACCAAGTTTTAGAATTTGATGTAGAACATCACTGGCATGGCAAGAGAGCCTTGGAGAAAACAAGACACCCTCCCGATATTGATGATATGCATGGCACCTGTACAATGCTCTTGGGATTCTTAATATAAGAGTTCAGCTGCTTTTGGGCTCAATCGTGAGCCTACTTGGCACAATATATTCAAAGTAGGTTTGCAAATGTTCTCATTTGCTGTAGGTTATAAAAGACCCCGTGGAAGGATAAGAAATTCTTTAACCAAATGGAAGAATTTTGGCAGAAGGAAATCAAAGGTAAGGAGTTCTGTTTTATATTATTTGACGTGAGCCATGGGTGATACAAATTCTAATTCATGGAATACTCTTAATTCACAGACCTATTATAGGTCTATATATTACATGAACTCTCCCATAGTGAACCTTCCCCGCTTTATATTTTATATTATTTTTTAAATCAAAATATAGGTTTATGCATACCTGGGATTGAGTTCTGCAAGCAGTTTATAGATTAGTTTGGACTTATTTAAACTGAGTAGTATTTCGAATGGGATTTGGGGTTCTTCGTTAAACTTTTATGCTGGGGAGTTGCAAATCTTTTTTCATGTCGAGCAGATGTCACTGACCTGCCCAAGCCAAAGGATTGGTTTGATATCTGAAAGAGCTGACAATTCTTCTAAAATGCATACAGTCAAGTAAGAAAGTTTTAACCCACGATGGGTTCCTGGGATATTTTAGGACACTCGTTAAGTTGCTCTTGCGAGTATATTAAATACTTCGTATTCAAGGGCGAATCAAGGCTCGCCTTTGTATCATGAGCTAGGTTAGTGTAGTTGTTACTCAGGGTGTTTAGCTGCTAAAAGTGGACACAACCCTATATGAAGTTGAAGGTTGCATGAGTAATTATTTGAGCCTTTACAAAATTCTCAAGCTTGAATGACATTGGAGCACCAAATTATGTTTTATGTCCTATAATTTTTTTTTTGATAAGGTCCAAAATTTAGAATCCAACACTTCGTAAGGTCCAAAATTTTCCACACAACTAAGATATCTTATAATTATTAGTGATTTCAACGTCTCTGTTGAAGCTCTTTACAACTAACATTTAGGAAACAAAATCCAAAAATTTACCTAGATGAGAAGGTGAGTGGCAAAAGAGATGGGGAGATATGACGTGCCATCAAAAATGATTAGAAGAAAAACAAACCCTTAAGTATCCATAAGGAACAAGAAACCGATAGGAAAAAATGATCAAATACATCAGAAAGGAATAACATCATGATTACATACAGAAAAATCTGTAAGGATGGTGAAGATCATACCATGGGAGGAAGAAGCAACTTGCCCACACTTCTTATTGTATATCCTTTTTTATATTACATATTGCTCTAAAGTGCTTGATTAATAACAAGTTTAGAATGATTTTGATATTCATAATTGTGGGATTGAAAGGGCTCAAACCCTTGTACAGTAGAACAACCAAACGGCATATTGAACAAGTACCATGAGTTATGGGACAAATCAAACAACCCAACAAGACAAAACATGAGATACAACAACAACTAGGCTGCCACATACAACATTACCAAAAATGAAATAGTATGGACCCTCGGGGCCCCACTTAGACAATGAAAGACCAAACTTTGTTCAACCACACCCTTCACTCTAGTATGAGATTGGGAGATAGATTTAGATAGACATTTCTATTGCCTTCTAACAATAATCCACAAAATATTATCATTGAATTCTTCAAAATACAGAGAAGCAGGGTGGGGCAAGGATTCCTCCATAGAGGGACCAACTATGTGTTAAAAAAGAATAATAGAACAATGAGGTGAAGTATCCAAACAACAAACCACCACGAAATGAGTAGGCTAAAGTAGATCCAAAGCCAAGGAAAAGCATGTTGACTGATTGAAGTAGAAGATGGTTTGGATTCTCCAATGGGAGTTCATGGAGCGAAAGGGGTAGGGCATGTCAGATCCACATTAGGCACAAAGTGTTAATCTCTTGAGAAGACTTGTCTTGAGAGAAACTATCACTTGAGTAAGAGGCATGAATAGTCAAGTGATTTTTTCATGCATTCTTATACCATGTCACCACATCCTTGCATTGGGAGAGAGGATAATTAGTAGTTAGGTGATTGGTGGCAAAGCATCATTTGAATCTGAATGGGAGACTTCTTGTGACTCAATTTCTTGTTGTCGTTTTTGCTTGAGTCCCTTCATTTTGTGTGTGCATAAGGTATGATCCCTTTGTTAATAACCGATATGAAAAATCATATAAGGGTCATCATGTTAAAATGTGATGTTTGATGTGTGTTCCCATCTCGTGTCTTCTGCTCGCTCTCCAAAATTAAAAAGTTGGCTAAGTGTAATGTGGTTGGAGGTTCCATAGGAACCAAGAGCCATTGCTTTTTGATTTCCATGGAACCCCCAATAGAGGAATAGGAAGGTGTAAGGAGTTTTGAATAGTACAGGTTCTTGTTGGGGTCTATAGTCTCGATGGTTCTCGATAGGGTTGGAAGCATCGACAAGGAAAAGGCAAAGCCCACATTGCTTCTTTGCAGTGTGTAAAGGCCCTATGGTGTGTTGTTTCATCCTCCACCCACTCCATCTACTTGTGTTAATGGTGAAGACTAACATAACCACTAGAAGTAATTGCATACCTTCTCCTTCCATATATAGCATCCATCTTGGGCAAGAGTAAACCTTAGTTTTCCATTTTAAACATTCCTATAGTGTGCAACAATTAAAGGTTTATGCCTTGTTATAGCATACATTTTGATCATTTTAGAGGGGCTTGGTTGTTGTGTGCTCTCTAGATGCCAAGGAAGTTGCAAGGTAACCATTGAAGCCAAGTCTAGTTTGTTTTGGTGATGTACAAATCCATGAAATTGAAGAAGACCAATATTGCACATGGATTTTGCTATAGAATGTCTCCATGGTATTAAATGTGTATTTAGGAAGATTCTTGCTCGTAGATAAGGATTTTCTTTTGCCACATTTGTTGGCATGAATGTAATGCTAAAAAAGTGTAACAACACTTTGAAAACATTGCAAATCTTATAATGATCTTTCTCTCTTTATTTATGAATACATGTTCTATTATGGATAAATAAGTATGTACCGTTGTGATCTTCATTATCATTGTTATAAGTGGATAGCTACACGTTCATTGATTCCTATTTGTTCATTATCTTGTGAGCTATGACTTTGTTGTCCAATAGACAGGCATCGATCTATAATCATTTGACCAATCTCATACCTATTTATTGTTCTGTTTGATAAAATAAATCCATGAATTAATAATAGAGATGACAATTCATTCTAGATACTTGTGTAAAATATATCTTTATTCATTCATGAGATTATTGCGGAAGAAGACTAGAGATGGTCAACTAGGGATCAAAGTCAATATGACTAGATCATACTACTCTCCTTGATGATACACAATGTATTTAAAGGACTTGATGCTTGCAAAGAAGAAAACAACCATCAACCAACCAACACTTATAACTACTCAAA
>VDFB02131226.1:0-23594 GCA_007258455.2 Sequoia sempervirens | reverse complement strand
GTCATATTTATAGGATTTTCTGAGCATCTTGTGATGTGGTAGCGATTGACGGTCTAGATTCAAACAAGAGGGATGAATGGTGGAGATGGAGAGAATCAAGAAGAATGTTCCCTTGACCAAAGACAACATGCCAAATGGATGAAGGAATCTCTTGACCAAAGAAAACTTGCCAAATGGATGGAGGAATCAAGTTTGGGAGAAAAAGACCATGTGTTTGAAAGTTGGTTGTAGAAGTGTGTGAGGAATAAGCCATGTGTTTGAAAATTTGTTGAAGATAATTATAATTAAAAATTATAATTATTTAATTTCATGTGACCTTGGTGAGGTGGCATGAAAAGTTGTAGACATGTGTTTGAATTTCAAATTTGCGATTAGTGAGAATTAATTAAATAAAAAAAACTTTAGAAATTTGTTTATTTAATTAAATTAGAGGAAGGTGATTTTAGATTTTGAGAATTAGAAGATATGAACTATATAAATCAATTGATAATTTATTTATAAGTAGATGAAATATTAATTAAACAACTAGTATTTAATTAATTAAATATCTTGACTGATTTTAGGTGTATACATTTTTCCCCTCTTTGAAGTAATTTGTTTACATGTTGCTTTAAAGAAAAATTTTGTTTTTGATGGTGAAAAACAAAAATTCAATGCCCCAAATGTTGATTTTCAGGTGATGATGGATATATGCCCCCTCAGGAGATAAATCGATGAGTTTTTGAATTTTTAGGATTTTTAGGATTTTTTTGAATATTTGATGATGTTTTGATGATTTGATGACGATCTAAAATTTTATGATTCTGAAATGCCTTATCTTCTGAAAAATTATGTTAAAGCCACTAGGTGATGAAATAATCAATTAATCCCCTTTGAAAAATAAGATAAAACAACCCCATAAAAATCCCACTTAATTAGCCTTTAAAAGGTTAAAAAGGTGATTGAAAAGTTCATTTGTGCATTTTGGATTTTGAAAACTTGAAAGAGTGAGAAATCTAGCAATTTGGAGTAGCATGATGATCCCTTACCACACACATTGATTGGAGTGCGTGCAAAGGAACAACCGCTGAACAACGTATAGACCTCTGATATGTACCCCTTAAAACTGCCTCGTAATTTGTGCAAGTTGTTTTTCCCGCTCCTTTTGTCATTTGAATTTGGATTTTTCTATTTTAGCACATAGGTATAGCACAATAGTGTATAGAGTGACTACTCTAGCACATAGGATAGGCTAGCGCATAGGGTCACTGATGTAGCGCATAGGCGTGTCGAAGTAGTGCATTCAATAACTGTTGTGGTGCATAGGATACTTTAGCACTTAGGTGAACTAATTTAGTGCATAGATTAAATGATGTAGTGCATAGGGTGTTTTGACACATTGGGACCCTATTCCGGTGCATAGAGTAGTTTGGCGCATTTAAGGTCTATTTTAGCGCATTGATTAATTTCTCTAGCGCATCGAGTTTTTTAGTGCATTGAAACTCAGTTTTAGCGCATTAGGGAAATTTAAACCAGATTGATGATTTTCTTGATTAGAGTCCTTGATTTTATTGATGTTTGATCATGTTATCCTTTAATTTGATGATGATTGATGATGCTGATAGATTATATGTCTATTGATCTCATGATAGGTGAGATACAATGATAATTGACTTGATGATAGACGAGGATCTTATAGTTTGATTGATTGGTTGACCTCATGATAGGCGAGATAAAATTGATTAATGAACCTCATGATAGGCGAAGTCAAATTGATTTGATGACCCTTGTGATAGGCGAGGTTGAGTGATTGATGAACCTCATGATAGGAAAGGTTGATTTGATTGATGAAACTCATTATAGGTGAGGTTGATTTGATTGATGAACCTCATGATAGGCGAGGTTAACTTGATTGATGTTCACAAGATTTGATCAATATCTAACTAGCATTGATTAGATTGATAGACTGATTCATGATTTTTTGATGATAGGAGTCATTGACTAGTTTATAGATTAGAGAGCACTTTCCTAGACATGAGATTTGATTCTGGCCAACCCATGCCTGACTAAGACAGCCATTGCACCCATGTAATTTGTCTCTTGGATTGGAATTTCTCAGATCTGTGAATAGTGGTTTTTGGATGACTTCATGGCAGAGGTGACACAAATGAAAGCATACCACCCTCATTTTCCCACTATTAAGATTATAGTGACTTTATATCATATATCGATTCTATACCCCATTGTTGGGGAGTTATTCTATGATTCACAATCCTAGCAAGGCGAGACCAATGCACTGTGCAAAGTGCTTGAGGATTAGCATATATGGCTATGATATTCCCTTGGAGGATATGGTCAATGTTTAAGCCACATTTCCTTCCATTTTGCCAAATTTATTGAGGTCCTTTTGTCCCCATCATAGGGTGAAATAGATTGTCAATTGGATGGGCCATATATTAAAGAGAGTATGATTGTCAGGTATGAGACATGTGTGGGTTGTATGCTCACACATTTGTACTAAGGATTGCACTAGGTGGTCTACCTTTGAGGGGCCAGTTTAGCAGCGAGGATCACATTGCTTCAAGTCTGGGCCTGGGAGCATTTAGTAGTCACACGGCCAGTTGGAGAGAGACAGTGTCCCACCATGAGGCCATATGTACACATTTATGTTGGTCAACTTGCTCAGCCTAGGCTGGGCAAGCTGGAGTACTGGAGGAGGGCACTAGATGATTTAGATTTAGTGGTATGGTGGCCTTATTTGGATTGTTAGTGGTTGAAGGATGACACTAAGATTAGCTTTTTGCCAAAATGATATACCTAATTAGATAGACAATTTATTATTGATAGGTTTTTGCTATGAGGGAACCGAGGGCAAGATATAGACCGCAAGGGACTTCTAGGACATGGCACACTCATGTAATGACTCTACGTGGATTATGTAGATTTGGGGCCTATTTTGTCTTATGCTACAGCAGTGCAGCATTTCCACGGGTTATAGGGCATGCTTTCGGAGGTGTATCCAGATATCATTGATGTGCCAATATTAGATGAGTATGGATATTAGATGTTCCATCATCCATTCCCTCGGATTACCATCCTGGATGAGCCAACACCATTGCTAGAGGAGGGGAGGGTAGGTCATGGTGGAGGCAGAGGAGAGAGGAGGAGGAATCTGAGGAGGATAGGAGTGATGATGGAGATGGTGATGGAGATGGAGATGACGAGGGTGATGATGGTGGTGATGGGGGTGGAGATGGGGGTCAAGGAGGCCCAGGTCTTGATGTTGGAGAGATGAAAGTGCCCCATAGAAGGTGACGTGTGGAGATTCGGCTACCCTCACCACAACAGCAGACACAAATTGTTGGTTTATAAGTACAAGTTCAAATGTTGCAGGGTCAGCTAGAGTAGGTATAGGATTTTCTCACATAGGAACAGGGATAGATTGGGATAGTGACAACCAAGAAGGATACTGGGAGATAGTAGACATAGTAGGTACAACCTTAGCATGCCCAAGTCTAGGGGTAGCTTCAGATAATGATGCCCAAGAGGGATGCTAAGAGATAGCAGGTTCAGTAGGGATAGGTTCAGCTTGCCTAGGTACAGGGTCAGGTTTAGGGACAGATGTAGGCATAGGTTGCCACAATGACTGCTAAGAGGGATGCTCTATGACAACGGGTTGATCAAGTTGAGGGTATCGCTAAGAGGCTGCTACTAGGGATATACGGCTTCCTTTAGCACTAGACCACTTTTAGGGATTACCATGCTGCAATGTAAGAGGCAAAGTTTTATAGGGTTAGGTATCATGATCCAATTCCTCCAAAGTAGTGGGAGAGTTTTGCATAGTCCCGGTCAAGGAGGTCTCTGTCTCATACCGTTAGCGTGGGTGTGACACAACCACTTCCTCAAGATAGGAGAGATCCTGGTATAGGGCCGTCATGTGGGGGAGGTATTGGCCATGTGATGCCAACACCGTCTGGGGGGAGCATAACATAGCTCCAATTATGATGACAGATTTTGATGTATTTTGGGACATGACGTATACCTCTTTATTCAGTTGAGACATTGATGATGTACCAATTAATTTGAGACATTATGATACACTGCCATTTTTTATATTGATGTATCTCTTTGTACCTTTGGATATCCTTCTATACTTTGACATTATTATTTTGAGGTTATATGACATGTGGCGATGATTATGATCTATGTGTCTATATGAATTTGATGTGATGATGATTATGATGATTATGATGGATTCCTTTGATTTCTATTTTATGATGCTATGTGATGTTCTATATGATGACTATATGATATGTTATGGATAAAAATGATGATGCAACTAATTTGTTATGATTCTATGATGCTTTATGAATGATGTTTATATGATGTATACGACGGGTCCTATTATGCTAATGAAATGTGATGCATTTTATGTTTTTGTTCTTTTCTAATGCAAATTAATGACGCCATGAATGGATGAATGTATGATCGTATGATGGTGCCTAGTTCTATGTGTTTATGATGTTTATATGATGATGATCATGATGATTATGATGTATGCAATGATGATATGATAATGCATGATGTATGATTCTATATATTTTATGGGTTATTTTTTATGCTATGTAAGATGGATTTGATTATGCAATGATGTGGGATGCAAATAATATATGATGGTTATGGATGTTGCATAAATTTATCATGTATGGATGTAATGATGATGGGATGATATATGGATGATGTTTTATAATATGCAAGATATGTGATGTAAATGATTATGCTTAACTGAGTTTGCAAGACTTCAAAACCTATAGGGCCTTAAGCTTAAATGAGTGAATCTATTCAATTTCCAATAGCTATGGGAAGGCTGCAATAAGTTGATTATTTGTTAAGTTAAGCTTCACAAAACCTAACGTATTTCCTAATTCTCTTGGAAATCTGGAGACTCACTCATTTAAGCTTAGTGGACCACTTTGTTAATGCAACTATATGGCATGATTTTGATTATGGAAATGACATACAATGCATGTCTTTTTGCATTTTTTTTTAATGCAAAAGTTATGATGTGATGCATGGATGGATGAATGATGTGATCATGTACATATGATATGAGAATTATTTCTTAATGTATGCAAATGATGATGTGACTGATGTGCAACTATATGAGAATGATTTTTTTTTGGTTAATGTCAAATGTATCCAATCCATTGATACGAGAGATAACATCATTGTGAAATTCTTGTAGCTTTGGAAATCTTGTAGATACAGATGTAGACTAACATGGATGCAACCTAACTTAACCATGAAAATCTAATATTCAAATTTTGTCATTGTAACAGTCGGTTTATCATTCTTTTTATCATCATTGAGCCTTTAAAATGTTGAAAGTGAGTACAAGCATCGATGGCATAATTTAGACCATGATGACCGAAGTACTACTTCCATGATTTTTGATATTGCAAGTTAACAAAAGAATCTAGGTATAATTAAACTGAGATTACTTGAGTATTGCTTGTGTAAATAGATAAGAGTTGACTATTTTCCTATGCAAATTCAGAATACCATTAGTGATACTTTGTAGAGCACGTCCCGTGACAATTTACATAGTAGTAATGATCAACTCATAGACATCAAACAAAGAATAATTATACTCCTTCTTGACTCCTCTAGTTCAATACATCATCAAGGTCCTCCAAATATATGATAACAAAAACCAAAGTTCAATAGTTTGAACATTCATGCCACAGTGATAAAGCCATGATTTAAAAGGAACATCATCCATTCAAATGAGGTTTTTTTTATTAGATTGATTTAGCTATTTGATGTTTGATGGTTGATGTGTTACTGGTGGTGATTGATGTTCAATGTTGTGTTGCGATATGATCAATATTTTGGGTTGTGTTGTACTACTATTGTTTTTCTATTGGTTTAAGCTCAAAGTTTATTGCCCCCAGTGACTTCAAGATTTTTCCCCCAGTCTAGGGTGAGACACAACCACGATGTCAGGATATGTACATGAAGATTTCTGATGATAGGAAAAATGAAGGTGAAAACAAATGGTCAGCATGCTCAAATAGATGGAAAACCTAACCTATCACAAATAGTGCCTATTGCCAAGTTTTCACTACTTGTTTTTATTGCACTTTTTCAAATTTAATGATTTTTGTATTTTTTTCACTTTTTTTGTATTTTTTTTCTTTCTTTGATTTTTTTGTTTTTACCAAGATGCCTTTTTTCTAGGTTTTCATCAAGGTAACCATTTTTTCAAGACCTTTTATGATGTTTTTGTATTTTTTCACGACTCTTTCCGATGCACTGGATGATTCAGGTGTAGAATTTCTTGAGATGCAAGCTATTGAGGGGTTCATCAAATAAATCCCCTTCTAGTATAAACAACTGGTATGCTCTAGATCCGAAGAATGATACAATGACAAAGGGACCTAGCAAATTAGGTTCAAATTTCCCCTTTTCCTCTCTATCTTATTGATTACGGGGATTTTCTTTTAGGACCAATTCACCCACCTGAAAGGTTTTTGGTTTCACTCTATCTTTGCAGCTCCTATACATCCTCTGCTAATAGGCTTTTAGGTGATCAACCGCTTCCTGACGATGCTCATCTAACAGTTCCAATTCTTGTAACTGGGATACTCTATAATCCTCATCTGATATGATCCCCTTTAGTGACACCCGAAGTGATGGTATTACAGCCTCTATAGGTAGAATGGCCTCTGATCCATAGACTAGAGCATAGGGTGTAGCTCCTATCATGGTTTTGATACTGGTTCTGTAAGCCCACAAAGCAGGGTTCAATTTAATGTGCCAATCTTGTCCAACATCATTGACGGTTTTCATCAATATTTTTAGGATAGTCTTGTTCAAGGCCTCTGCTTGGCCATTTGCTTGGGGATAATATGGTGTAGAAAATCGATTGTGTATATGCAACCTCTCCCAGATTTTTTGGACATCCTAATTCTTGAAGTGTCTATCGTTTTCTATGATAATAGATTGAGGAATTCCATACCGACAAATGATAAAATTCATGATGAATGATAAAATTTTCTTTCTTGTGACGGAGGTCAAAGGAACAACTTCAATCCACTTCGTAAAGTACTATGTGGTTGTAATGATAAAATTGTGTTCATTGGATGAAGATGGATTTATCTTACCTAAAAGATTTATTCCCCACTGACAGAAAGGCCATGTTGATGCGAAAGGTTGCAACTCTTGTGTGGTGCATGTATCAAGTTTCCATGGATTTGACATTTCTAACACTTCTTGACATATTGGAATGACTTCTCCATATTTGGCCAACAATACCCCAAACAGAGGATTTTCTTAGCTAAAGTTAAGCCACTTGAATGTGTACCATAGATACCATCATGGACCTCACGTAAAGTGGTTTCATCTTCGTTACGTTCCAGAAACAAAAGGAGAGTACCATCAAGACCTTGGTGGTAAAGTGCATCAACAATTAAGGTATGGTGAGTTGCTTGTTGGATGAGGTTGCATTTCTAATTGTAGGATAAATCAGGTGGGAGGGTATTTTCTTTTAAATAAGTGTATATTTTCGCATAGGTGGAAACAATGGCCTCGGTTAAATGGTAGATGACTTGGGATTCTGGGTTGTCATAGGATGGGTTAAACCATTGTTCCACCATGAACTCATAATGAGCTCTTTTTTCAAGAATTTGCAAGAGAGAAGCAATGCTAGCCATGGCATTAGTAGCTTTGTTGCTGCCTCTAGGAATCTTCTCAAATTTTATCTCCACAAAGTACTTTTTGAAGTCATCAACCATTCTTTTATATGGCATCAACTTGTCATCTTTTATTTGGTAATCACCATTCACCTGTTTAATGACTAGTTGTGAATCACCATAGACATACAATTATGTGATCTTCCATTTGAGTGCTACTTTGATCCCAATGATCAATGCTTCATATTTGGCTGTGTTATTAGTGCAAAGAAACATCAGTCTATAGAACTTGGGAATGGTATTTCCTTGTGGTGAGATAAAAAATATTCCTATGCCTAATCCATGTTGTGTATAAGAACCATCAAAGTACAACATCCATTGTTGTGTTGATACCATTAGGACATTAGCATCTGGAAACTCAATGTTCATTGGATGATATTATTGCAATGGTGCTTCATCTAGTTGATCGGCTATGGATTGACCCTTGATTTTTTTTCTGTCCATGTACTAGATGACAAACTCACTCAATATCATGACCCACTTGGCTAGTCTTCCTGTTAGGGTAGCTTTGCTGAGTAGATACTTTAGGGGATCAATTTTATCTATGAGTTTAATGGTGTGAGTCAACATGTAATGTCTGAGTTGTTGGGTAGCAAATACTACCGCAAGACAAGTTTTTTCAATGAAGGTGTAGTTGATCTCCTAACCATTCAAGGTCCTGCTGATATAATAGATTTCCCTTTCATTTCCTGTAGAATCTTCCTATGCCAGTAAAGCTCCCAAAGATATCTCAATTCTTGCAATGTAAAGTATTAATGGCTTTCCTTTAGTTGGTGGTACTAGTATTGGTGGTGACATTAGATATTTCTTGAGTTTATTGAAGGCTACTTCACACTTCTCATCCGACTTTAAAGATATGTTCTTGTGTACTAAGTGGTTGAAAGGATGAG
This sequence comes from Sequoia sempervirens, assembly GCA_007258455.2. NCBI lineage: Eukaryota > Viridiplantae > Streptophyta > Pinopsida > Cupressales > Cupressaceae > Sequoia > Sequoia sempervirens. The sequence continues at coordinate 14,971 of VDFB02131226.1, read as the reverse complement.
TTTTGTTAGCGAGTTGTGTGATGAACCTCAAGATAGATTGGAATATTCCTTGCAAAGATCTGAGCTGGCTGATGTTTTTAGGAGGAGGCATCTCCATGATGGCTTTAACCTTTATAGGATCCACGTTAATACCTTTGGATGACACAATGTATCTAAATATTTTAGTTGATGTTATGCCGAATACACATTTCTTGGGATTTAGTCTCATATTGAATTTCTCCAATCTAGTGAAGATCTTGTCTAAAATTTCTAGGTGTCCCTCCGTAGTGAATGACTTTGCCAGTAAATCATCTACATAGTCTTCCATAAAGTGTGCATCATGTCATGGAAGATGGTGGTCATTGCTCTGTGATATGTGACTCCAACATTTTTCAACCCAAAAGGCATTACATTCCAGCAGAAAGTGCCCCAAGGACATGTGAAGGGTGTTTTGTCTTGATCTTCAGGTGAATTTTTTATCTAATTATACCTTGAGAAGCCATCCATAAGTGATAACATTTCATGTCCCGCTGTTAAATCTACTATGATGTCAATATTAGGTAGAGGAAAATCATCTTTTGGGCAAGCCTTGTTAAGATCCCTGAAGTATGTGCATATCTTAATGCTTTTTTCTGGTTTTGATACTGGCACAATATTTGATATCCACTCAGCATAGTCGATAGGTCTAATGAATCCCACATACAATAGCTTCTTCAATTTGGCTTTTACCAAGAGGGCGATATGAGGGTGCATTTTTCTCAACTTTTGCTTTGCTGGTTTTACGCTAGGTGGTAGTGATAAATGATGCATTATGAGTTCTGGATCTATGCTTGCCATGTCAGCATAAGACCAAGAAAATTTGATCTACCTCTCCACAAAGAACTTGGTGAAGCTAGGTTATTCCTCTTTTGTCATGGATGATGCAAGGTGCAGGGTCTTCATTGTTTCAATTGTGCCAACATTGATAGACTATGTAGGTTCAATCAACACTTTTGATTTTTCCTTACAGTGTTCTGGGAGATTGTCAAATCTTCCATCTTTTGACGCCTCAAAGAGGTTTTTTCCATTGGATGCACTCTTTATTTTTACTTTTTCTAGATCAGATACTTCCATTGAATGATTTTCACCATCAAATCAATTTCTTGTATTATTCATTTTGTAGCTAAAAGATTTGACACACCCCTGTTGGAAGCTTTTTTATGACGTTCAATAGTGGAATTTTTTATGGATTGTTGAAACAAAGGAAGTTGACAATGACATCATTATTCAGAAAGGTAGGTAGATCAAATAGCTCATATTGGTCCCAGTCAATCAATTCAGGGTGTACTAATGGCATAGAATCGTTAGATTGGCCAAGGTCAGAAGGGGTAAGCATCATGATGGAAATGTCATCAGAATGTCCAATGGAAATATTGAGGTCTAAGATGTTACTCTCTTCTGAAGTATCTATCTCGCTCGAAGAATGATTTTCTTCACTTGAGTCATCGATATTTTGTGATCCAATTTCAAGTGGTCGATAACTCAAGCTATGTCCCTCCATACCTGTTGGCTTATACTTTTGTACCACATCAATCTCCTTATGATGACAAGACTCTTCTGAGAGGGAATCCCATTCATATTCATTGGAGTATGTTTCTAAACTATCTCTCAATTGAAGGATTCATTTGACAACTTGTTGTCTAGTTTCTTCTTTGGATTCTTCTTTGTAACCTAGTCTTTTTTTGTCCTTTAGATTGGTTAGGGTGGGTTGTATTGGCTCTACAATGCCTTCTTGTCATTTACCCATAGGACCATTTCCTTTATACCCCATCTTCTCTAGGATAGTGAATCCTTTAACATATTATTTTGTTTGTATACTGGTAGTTGTTGCTATTTGGGATTGTTCCTCATCCTTTTAAATCTAGTTTAAAATTTCCTTATCTTTAGATTCCTCAATTATAGTGCCTGCTTTTACAAACCTACCATCAAATCATGTGATTGGTTTTGTGGATTGGTGTCTTGACATAGAGGGTTGTCCATATATCTTAGGACAAGATGAAAGTTGTGATAAACATAAGGATTGCTCAAATGAGTATTCCCCCATGCCTTTGTCTTTCAATTGGATCTTCTCAACCTGTTTTGGTAAGGCATTGAGTTGGCTTTCATGATTTCATGGAGTAGACTCACCAACACCTTTACCATTTGATTGGTCCTTTTTCTCAACCCATTTTGACAAGTAATTTGATTGTCTTTCACTGTTGGATGAACCGGGAGTTGTAGATTCCCTGTTGTGTGGTACCAAAGTGTCTTGGGTTGTTCTGAGTGTGGTGTAGTATTAGGGGTTGTTGGAATCAAAAACAATAGTGATTTCTTGTCTATTGAATGGGAAATTCAAACATTGATGATATATTGATGGTACGGCTTGCATCTCATGAATCCAAGGACGTCCCAAGAGTATGTTGTATGTTAACTCTTTGTCCAACACCTGGCATACTATATCTTCGACAACTAGTCCTACTTGAATTGATAAGAAAATCAATCCTTGGGAGGATATTTCTTCATCATCATATGCTTTTATTGTGATTTTTCTTCTAGGATCAATAGCATTTTCATAATATCCAAGTGCACAGAAAATTTTTAGAGTGCAGATATTTAAGCCAGCTCCTCCATCTATTAGAACATGTTTAATGTGATGTTTATGGATTAAAACCTTAATGTGGAGAGTAGTGTTATGTGGATGGGTGATAGATACGTCGTCATGTTCAAAAAATGAAAGGAAATGTGGTGTGGTCAAGTGTCCCACCATAGTTTGAAATTGGAAAACTTCCAAGTTGTTTGGTACCATGGTGGCAAGTAGAGCTTGCTCTAAGATTTCCTTCTGAGTGGGTGAGATCTTAAGGAGTTCTAATATGGAGATTTATTTTGGTATCTTCTATAATTGAACAACTATACTATATGGTTTTGTAGGGATAGCAGTTGTATTAGACGTGGAAGGGGTAGCTCCTTTCAATGTTACCTTGGCTTGTCCTCTAGTGATTGCATTGATCGGTGAATTGTCTTATTTTTCCTTGATTTTAATGATATTGATTCAATTGTTATTTGCAACAATGTTGGTGATCAAATTTATTGGCACAAGGTCATTGATTTGATGTGTCATGATGTTGATGTCATGGTGATGATTTTCAGTTGCAATGGGTTTTGTTCATGTTCAATGATGTTGTCATTTATTGGGTTATCAGTTGCAATAAGATCTAGTTTTTCATGGGTTTTATCATCAACCACCTCAATATGGAGAATAGTGGTGTCATAAACATAATTCACATTTTTCCTTTGGTGTTTTATGATGAGTACTCCCCATTTTCATAGTTTGGTAGAGGGTTTTTCAATGCTCCATGATCATTGTTTGTTTGGAGTCCTTCTAAAAATAAGGTCTTGTTGTTGATCAAATCTTGTATCAAGTGTTTCAATTGCATGCAACAATTGGTTTTATGCCCTTTGTTTCGATGAAAGTCACAAAAATGTGCATCATTCCACCATGGAGGCTTAACTTGTGGTTCCTAATTTCTTTCCTTTGGTAATGCTATGGCTTTAGCTTCAAGAAGTTCCTTTAATGTTGATTTTAATGATTGTGCTAAAGGTGTGAACCTTCTCCTATTTGAGGACATTCGATATGATGTTGCTCTAGATCCAACATTACCTTGATTGTTTCCTTGGTTAACATTTTGGTTGTTGCTTTGGTTGTTGGGTGGATTGTTGTTTTGATTAGTTTTGGTGGTAGCTACTGTTAAGTTGAATATAGGTTTTGTATTTTGGTTTTCAATTGTGCCATCATTGTTACCGACATTCTTTTTTCTTTTCCATAACTTTGGTTTGTCATTGTTATTGTAATTTTTGGAGGAGCTTGATGTGTTGTTTTCATTGTAAAGTTTTATGAGTCCTCTTTTGACCAAAGCCTCTTCAATTTTAATTATGTTTTCAATCAATTTTTTGAAGGTAGGTGGACATTGAAATTCCAATATGTATCTCATCTCCTCATTTAGGTTGTCGATAAAGATTTCTATCTTTTCCTTTTTAGGGACAAGATGAGAATATCATGCAAATAACCTTCTCCATTTTTGTAAGAATACAAGGAATGATTCACCCTTTTTCGGTTTCAAGTTGCAAAGGTCCTTCATTGTGATGTCATGTTGGATGTTATAAAAGTATTGGGTGATGAACTAGTTAACCAATTCTTCAAAGGTGTTAATTGGTGGCGTGAGTTTGGAAAACCATTCAAGGAATTTTCCACCTAGACTTCCTGGGAATAACCACATCAAGTACATTTCTTCATATGCAAATTCAAGACTCATGGTCTATTGGATTAGTTTTTCCATTGTATTTTTCATACTTTGGGAAAGGGAATCATGTGGATACTTTGATCAAACAGATAGGGACAAATATCTTGTATCAAGTATCATTTTGATGTTACCCTTTGCATGTCAGGAAATTATTGTTGGAGGTTCTTCATTTGATGAGTTAGGGAAACCACTTGTTCTGGATCATTTTCAAGCTTTTTGGAAGGTTCTTTTAATTGATTAACATCAAAATCCTCAAGAAATTTGGCACCTTGTTTAGCCAACATTAGTAGGTATTTTTCCCCATTTCTTTCGAAGATATTTTCTAAGAATTTGTGGACATTAGGATCTTATTCAGCATGTTGAATGTCTTCCTTAGTTATTTATTCACCTTTAATGTTGTTGATTCCATGGAAAGTATTTTCTTTAGCCTCAACCATGGTGTTTTGAGTTTTGATGCTTTGAGTTCCAAAGTTTTTCATTTCGATGTTTTGTGTTTCTAGTTCTTTTTCCTTTAGTTTATGCTTTTGTAATCTTGTTCGAATGGGCATACAAGTGTTATACTTTGACTAAACTTTGATCTTTGTTTGGAATAGTGCCAAGGATTACAACTAAGTAAAATATAATGACAAATTCTATTGATGAGACTAAGTTTAATTTGATTATACAACTTTGTTTCGTGATGAGAGGATGATAAATCATGATGATGGAACTAGGCTTAACAATCAAAGGTGTGATAAGTTTGATGATTTAGGAACTTTGAGATGCTTAGATCTAGTTTTAGATTGGAGATTTCTACTTTTAGAGGTCATTTTTGACAAGTTTAGACTCTGTTGTACTTGAGAAGTGATTCTAGACTAAAAAGGATTCTGACTTCTAGCTCAAAATGTCAAATAGGGGATAAAATTAGCTCTCGGGTTTTGCATTTAATGGATGTGCTAAAATAGAGCATGGATGTGCTAAAAGATTTGATAGATGCACTAGAAGACAGCCTGGATGCACTATAACAGAGGATAGACACGTGAAAAGATTGCACAAATGTGCTATAAGATTTCCTGTATGTGCTATAACATAGGGTCGATGCACTAAAATATGTTGTGTATGCGCTATAACAGAGGATCTATGCACTAAAATATGACTTAGATGCACTGGAAAAAGCAATGGATGTGCAAGAATAGTGCATGTATGTGTTGAAACAAATTTTAGATGTGCTAAAATATGGCAGCAATGCGCTATAACAAAACATGAATGCACTAATCTTGCAAAGATCTGGTGTTTTTGGCGACTCTATCTGTTTGTTTGGATTTGAATTTGTGAATCTTAGTGTTTCCAAGGATAAAATCTTTTGACAAGATAATTTTGTTTGATTTCTAGCTTTGTGAATGATGGAAATTGAGCACTCAAATGGATGATTTTTGAATCAAGATTTTCAGTTCTAGTGTTATGTTCTATTTGAATTTTTTTTCAAAACACATTGGTAAAACACATCAAGCATTAACAATCCTAAGGCTGTGTAGAAAAATATTCACTAGATTCCCACTTGGATTTTACTCTAGCTACGCCTACTTTTAGTAGATGATTAGATGCTTGACCCCATTGGATCCCCTCCATGACACTCACTTCTCGGGGTAGCCAAGCATCAATATGCATGAAACTCCTATGACATAATTTTCATCTCTACTAAAAGCCGTAAAAATGTAGGATGGCTTCAGAATGACCTTTCTTGTGCCAGTAAATAGATTAAGGATTTTGGCCTTGCTATAACAAAGGGTTCTAGTATAGGCATTTCGTTCATGGGGGATCATCCATACGACAAGAGACCATTCCTTCCCTTCTTGTCAGAACAATCATCATGATACTTGAACTTTCCTCAACTACCCACATTTATATCCTAGTTGGAAGTCACTTGGCTTTAGTGTGTTATCGGTTGGATCATTCCCTTGGGTGATTACCTTTTCCCACAAGGCAGGCGCTCTATGAATAAAACAAAATAAAAGAAAATAGGTTTGGATTTTTGGTCACCTAGTTAAGGGGAGAGCATATGACTACCATTCATCAAGCATGGAAGACATGGTGTTCTTTAACCTTCTAATTAAGCTAGATGCCTATCTTAACCAAAAGGAAGCATTAAAAAAGTCTAGCCCCTGCATAAATCATCAGTAGTTTGATAAGATTGTCTTTGACCATTGTATAAAAGTACTTGCAAGAAAAAAGCACTAATTAGCTCTCAGGATTTTAAAATTTTGCAAATTCACATAGATTTGCTATAAATATGTGTCATTCCAATGCGCTAAAAAAGATACTCTATGCTGCTAAAACAACCCATGTATGCACTAAAAGAACTGATGAATGCACTAAAAGAAGTGACGAAAGCACTGAAAAACTCCTTGGATGCGCTAAAATAGTTGATGTATGCACTGAAAGAAATGTTGTACATGCACCATAATAGACCCCGAATGCACTAAAATATTTGTCGTATGCACCATAACAGAGATCATATGCACCAAAATAAATGTCGTATGTGCTGAAAGAACTCATGATTGTGCTAAAACGTCACATCCAACCTATTTATAAGAAATTTTCCAAAAAATTATTAGAAATGGGGTTGTGCCCCACGGTGGGTGCCATTTTATGTGTGTGTGAAATGTGGGAGAGTTAGTAAATCAACACATTCACCAATGATACTTATTATATTATATATTTAATCAATCAATTTGAATCAAATTGAAACAAGATTAAATTCCTAAAAATGTGTCATTGTCCTATATTCTTAAGGATTTATTAAATCATTTGGCTCTCATATTTTGTATGTGCACTATGGTTGTTAAAATGACCACTTAAGAAATGAGATGTTGTTTGAAAATGTAAGAAATCTAAATTCCTACATGCAACTATATGATAAAACCCATGATACTATGATAATGGTGATATTTTGACAAATGGATAATGATGTGAGATTATACAATGCTAATGCTATGATATCAAGCTAAAATGATTAATGATATGATAATCTAAAATGCAACTATAAAGAAAAACATGATTTAAAATGCAACTATGAAGCAAAATATGATTCTAAGTTAACATGATGCTACAATGCAAACTTGTTAAAATGATAAACGATGATAACTATAAGACTCCAAATGCTCCAATTCTCCAAAGCTATTCATGCATGATAACTCTACTCAAATGTGGGATGTAAAATACTATGGAAAAGGGTTGTATTTATAGGATTTTCCAAGCATCTTGTGATGTGCCAACGATTGACGGTCCAGATTCAAACAAGAGGGATAAATGGTAGAGATGGAGAGAATCAAGAAGAATGTTCCCTTGACCAAAGACAACATGCCAAATGGATGAAGGAATCCCTTGACCAAATAAAACATGCGAAATGGATGGAGAAATCAAGTGTGGGAGAAAAAGACCATGTGTTTGAAAGTTTTTTGAAGAAGTGTGTGAGGAATAGGCCATGTGTTTGAAAATTTGTTGAAGATAATTCTAATTAAAAATTAGAATTATTTAATTTTATGTGACCTTGGTGAGGTGGCATGAAAAGTTGTAGACATGTGCTTGAATTCCAAATTTGAGATTAGTGAGAATTAATTAAATAAATTGTTTTTTAGAAATTTGTTTATTTAATTAAATTAGAGGAAGGTGATTTAGATTTGGAGAATTAGAAGATATGAACTATATAAATCAATTGATAATTTAATTAAAAGTAGATGAAATATTAATTAAATAACTAGTATTTAATTAATTAAATGTCTTGACCGATTTTAGGTGTATACCAAAAATATAAGTCTCCATCTCGCTCTCTCCCACTACCTATCTCTCTCCCTTCCTCTAGCTTTATTTCCTCCCTCTCTCTATCTCCCCTCCTCTATCCCTGCCTCCCTCTCTAATAGTCCTTCTCTATCTCTTTATCTCTACCTCCCTCTCTTTCTCTTCTAATATCTCTATCTCTAACTCTATCTCTATGGCTTAACCGCTTCCTTTGAATCTTGGATCTTGTATAAATATGGCACTTGTATTGGGAATTAACATGGTGATCCTTTGGTGCAATGAAAATTGCCTTCAGAATAAAAAAGTCCAAAAAGAAAGAATAATCACCAATAACCATCTACAATAAAATTTCCATCCATAATAAACCTATTTTCACAATCACAATAATTTTTTACAAAGTAAATAAAATAAAATGTGTCAATCATCAAAACATAAGCATACAAGGACATTGAAGGTATCGATCATTGTCAAAATCTATCAACTAGCTTTCATATCAATTGTAAAAATCATTTTCTAAATCAATATTAACATCTATCATATATCTTAATAGATATATCTTTCCTACAATAGGAATAATTTGTATATCACCTAAAACTACTCTCTGGCAAGAGATATAATTGCATTGATGTGTTTCTTCAATCAATATTTTCTTTTGGTTTTATCTTTTTTCTCATTCCATCACTTACTCGAATCCACCGTGATCTTTAACATCTTGGTATGTCTAGAGGGGTCCATAATAGGGCATATTCATTACTTTCATCTATTGTGTTTGTGGGATGTTTTCATCATACAATGTTGGCAAATATTTTCCTTGTGTGTGTAGTGATATTCTTAGGAAATACAATGACTTTTGGATATTAGGTTCTTTATACATTTTGTGCATTAGTATACTTTCTTTTTTGGCCACATTCTCTTTCTTAGTAAAACAAGTTTTATGTATGCTAGGCATGAATAGGGATACTCCTATCTAATTGTAGAGTCAAATTCCATGCAATAGATATAAAACCACCTTGCTTCTTTATACCTTGGTGAATACTATCTACTTGCTATATCAGAATAAGGATTGATCTACATTCTTTAGCATAATCTAAAGAAAAAAAGAACTTATCCTATCTCATCCCATAGGGTGATCCCACAAAATTGGTTTACAATTCTATTGAGGAAGCAAAATTACAAAAAAAATCCCTATGAAAAAAAAATGGTTTTGGGGGGTTCGAACGAACTTAGGGTCCAAACAAACCTAATAAAGGTTCGCTCGAAACCCCCTTTGAGTGAACCCCACTAAATGTTGGGACCCGCATATTTCTCATTTCCCAAAATAAAAACCAAAGAGAAACTTTGAAGAAGGGGGGCTTGAACCCACCTTTTCCCCTCCCCCCTCAAAAATCTCCAAAAAATTTTCTCCCTTTGAAGCTCTCGAGTTGAGGATGAAAATGGAGGATACTTCATGACCCAACTACATGATGGTAGTCCTTGGAATGAGCTATCCAAAAAATATAATTTTAATATTTTTTGGTTTTATTATGTATTTATTTTTTTAGCTTGATTAAACATAAGTTTTTCACAAAAAATAAATCTCTATGTTCTACACATGTGGAATAATAGCATATTATCAAAATAAAATTTTGAAAAATATGTGTAGGAATGGTATTGATGTCCTTGATCCACTATTTTTTGACTTTGATACATACAAAAAAAAAAGTATACGGTTTGTTTATCTCTCAATTGCAATTGGTTTGTCTATGAAACTTGATTAAGGAAAAAATATTCAATAAAACACTATGAAACCAAATGAAGGAGCTAGGTATTGTAGTTACAAATATAAATTTGAAAAAATTAGAATTTTATCCTTCATAGGAAAAAAGTTATGTTGTATACGATGAGCATCACTCCTTAAAATGGTGTTTACTGAAAAAAATCTAGTTTTCTAAGGAGATGGAAAAATAAGTGCAATCTATTTCCAAATTTTTTGAAAAAAATATATTTAGAATCTACAGAAAAATGTCACAAATCACTAGTTTGCATCATCTTCAAATTCCTCATAGTTTAGCTACTATAGGTGCCCGAAAGTGAAGATTTAGTTAGAAAAAATTTTATGTCTAGTTTGGCCAAAATTATAAACCAATATTGTGGGATCACCCCGATATATAATAAAATCTCAAATCTATCTCGATAATCATAGATATATTGGTACTTGATCAACATCATTCATTCATTTCACATTCTATCTATCTAGTCATCCATTATTCTATTCTACTTATCATAATAAAATTTATATCCAAGTATCATGACATACAAAAAAATATTCATCACATATGCATCCATAAACCATCAAAAACATCACATATCATGCATCCTACATAGTCATTATATATATAGCATAAAAAAATATACAAAATGGAATCATGCCCATATATCATGATATCATATCATACATCCTACATTTATAGATCATTATTAGCATCATAAGTATACATCATCATATACCATTACATTATGAAAATATCAAAGGCATACATCACAACAATATTTGCACCCAAAATCATCTTTGCATCACATAACACCATAATTATAGCCACAAAAAATATCATCTCATATCTATCATCAATAATCAATGTCATGACATAAACCATCTAAACCATCGAATGTGGGATACACTATCAACATCAAAATATATGTACATGAGGCTATCTATATCCAATGAATGTATATACATCAAAATGAGTAGATACCAATATATTCCTCCAATTTCTAGAATATTCTACTTTTATGATGAATCTTCCCTCTAGTTTGTAAAAATACCAAAAGATGCCAAAAACTATTGTTAGTGTTGGAAAGTGGGTTATGAGTGTGAAAGATTATTTAGTAGCCATTTTTTAATATGATACTAGCATTGCCACTACCAGGATTTTGACCAACCACCAATAAAATGATTTCAAAACTAGTAGTCTTATTTGCTACTAGTGGTGATGTTTGTTGGTAGTAGTAAGAAATTGGTCAATAGGTAAGTAAATGATGTTGGCATGTAAATACAAGTTGGGTAAAAACTCCATCCAAAATCTCATTGTAATTTTTTAAAAGAAACTATTGTTAAAATATTGAATCTACTGCTATAAATTATTTATCTAGTAACAAGAAAAAAATATGCTAAGCCAATTAAATTTTCCATTAATAAATACAAAAGGTATGTGATGGCTAGTATATGGTATTGCATAATCATAGTTGGTTATCTGTAGTCATGAAACAAAAAAAAAATCCCTAAAAAACTAATAATTCTAGTTGATTGTTGGGATTTCAGATCTTTGTGAATAGATATATGAAATTAGGAATACAATACACACAATTGTGTATAATTATGGAGTTGTTAATGGCCTTTATTCATACTATTATGGAGCACCTAAAAAAGGTATATGAAAATCTACATGGGTCATAACTTCATGAAGAAGGTAAAGTTCTTGTATATTTGAAATAAATAATTATTTTAATAAGAATTAAGGGTGATTTTCCTTTTGAATTCAATGAAAGAGTGTTACCCTCTTCAGTAGCAATTTGCATAAAAAAAAGTATTGAGGTTGATTTCTCTATGCTCAATAAAATGAAGGGTTATGTAGTAATATGATGTCTTAATGAAGAAAATTATCAAAGATGTGCTTCTTTTTTTAATGCTTAACTTTTAAAATATCTAATGGTTCCCACATTAATAGGGGTTGCAAGGTGCAGTACAAAAATATGTTATATGTAATTTGTGTCATTGAATAGTTTAATGGTGAGTTGGCTTAGTGGGTGTGGTAGAAAAAGAGAAAGGATTTCAATATTTTTCAAATTATTTAATTTAATTTCCATATTAAAACATGATTTTATCCTTTAAATGTGTTGGGCATTACTAAATAGAGAAAATTTTTAGTATTGATCTAAGAGATCATTTATATATTTTATAAGTTGTAGAATTGGTTGAAGTTATTATTGCTAAATATAAGAGGTTCTAGTTTTTATTTTACGTATCATTTCTCAATTTAAAAGGTGGTAACAATAAATGTAGAGATCACTACTAATTTAAAATAAAAATGTAGCTTTGATATATTTTTTAGACTATAGGAATCAGGTAGCCTCGCTAATTGTAGCTTTGATCTTAATGATCTCATTACTAAATTCATAAAATTTGTTGAATCCACAAGACAACTGAGAGGGGGGGGTGAATCATTTTTACATTAAAATATCAAACCCTCATTAAAAATAAGATCTACATTAATCCAAGTTAAATAATTAACCATAAAACCCTTATCATGCATTGGCATAACATAGACATGTGAAACAATAATGTAAACACAACCAAACACCTAAGAACACTAGATTTATGTGGAAAACCCAAGAAGGGAAAAATCACAATGAGGATTAACTCATAATATAAAGTGATTGCAACATCGAATACAATAGGCTCACTACTAGAGGACTCACTGCCCAAAAGGAAGAAGGGCTCACTACTAGAATATAAACAAGAAGAAAGAGGATTATTGTAATGAGAAATCCATCTCAAAGAAATACAAAAGTTCCACCACTGCACCAACAATACATTCACACTCTCTCTGTAGAATGCATAGAACTTATGCTCATTGCTTCTAGTAGTCTTAGTCATTAAGGCTCACACTACAATTTGCACTTTCACACTTCATATCATAATCCATATCACACACTTCATAACATCATCCTCTATCAACTCAACACATGAATATACTGTCCTCAACCTTGAAAATAATCTACAAGGTCATTTATGCACCTCAAAAAATGCAAATTCAAATTATGTCAAAGCCAAAACATTCTCACAGTGGATATGAATGAAGGTGGACCATTTCACACCTTAACTTGGACCTAAATCCACTCATACATGTCACAACACACTTTGAAAAACACCAAAGCACATATGCAATAAGTTTAAACACCCAAGGTTAGTTAAACCTTTGTTTTAACACCATTGAACGATTAAGTACATTCTTCCTTTGATCCAAATACAACTCACGAACAACACAGAAAGCTTAAACACAATATTGAATATTCCATCAACACCCTAAAAACCAATGAATTCTTCACAACATCATCCATTTGAAGAGCACAATCATCTTGTTCACCTTGTTGACCTTCTACATAACACATGAATCCAACCTTGCAGAGAACCAAAATTTGAACAACTTATACTAGAGATATATATGAGCACTATAAGCATACTCTTAGATCCACAAGATCAAAAACCACACTGCAGAGAAATGTGAAGCAAAACCATTTCTCCTAGACAACACTACTTTCATAGTTCACACATTGGTGAGCACAACTTTCTGTGCATAATGATCCAAAACTTGAGACTCTAGATATAGCACCTCTGAACACCTCTCATCAACATATCTAAACCACATTAGCAGATCTTCAACCATGAAGAAATGTGGAGCAAAAGGTAGAACACTTCTCTACTACACTAAACACTCTTTACCACATTATTTTCTCTTTTATTCAAATTTTCTCAAAAGAACTTGGAAACCAAGCACCACAAACACATTCTCATCATCTTCAACACTTCCTCATTACCACAAAACCAACTTTAGTATAGTAACTCAAACACACACATTATTATCAAGGAAAAACTAGAGATTGACACCCGTGCAACTACTAATGACAACATAATGCAACAAATCAAAGCATCATCACCAATTTCCAAAAATCTCCCTATAGACTTGTTGACATCAATGCAACAAAAAATATCTATCGATATCAATGAAAACAAAAGCTACTCATATTTCCAACAAATTTATAGTGGTAAGTTTTCTACTAAATCTAAAATATTGTAGTGTTAATTTTTATCGTTCCCAAACATGGACTTGTAGAATTGATTTTAGAAATTGTTACTAAATTTAAAAAGGCGTAGCATTGATTGTATAGACTATTGCTAAACCTATGAAGGTTTTTATCAAAAATATCATTGCAAATGATAAACCATATATTAAGTTGCATCTTGTGGCAATAGAAAAATTATCCCTTATACTTTTCCTTGCTTGTTTGGGCCCTCCTTGTAAACTAGGATTAATGGTGCCTTGATTTAGTGTCACAATGTGTTTGAAACATTCACATTAGGTCTTGGGTCATTGTGAACTAATGAAGATAAATGGTACCTTTCTAAAGTTTTGCAACACACTTTCACACTTTTATGAGGTTTTCTTAATTAACTACACCTAATAAATCTCTTTTTAACCTTAATAATGCCTTATTTGGAGTGTTGTAATGTGTTGTAACACACTTTCACACTTTTCTAGGGTTGTCATTAATAATTGGTATTTTTTATGCTTTAATTGGCCTTAGTTTGCATCCACAACCCTCATTTAATGCATCTTTTTTAGGATAATCCTGACACAAATCAACATCCAATCATAATTCAGGTGTTTTCAACATGTGTGGCCCATATTTAGAGATATGGGACTCATTTTTCACCTTGTCTGAATGAGTCCCGAACTTGGTTTCACACCTTTCTAAGAATTTTTAAAAATGGTCCCATAAATTATGACTAATGGGACTCATTCTCCACCTTCGGCGAATGAGTCTTGTGTGACCCAAAATCAAAACTAATTTTATTTTTTTTGTGGGATTTTATCCTCCTAGATTTGATGTCAGCTTGTAGTATTGTAATTTTAAGTATTCTTGCATAATTAAGTATAAATACAAGTTTCTTCCACTCATTCAACCCCCAAGTATTCAATTATTCATGCATATAGCAAGTTTGATTTCATAAGAGCATTCAACAGAATTCAAGGGTAGATTATCAAGCATTTTAGACTATTATTCAAGCACCAAGTAGGGTGATCCCACAATAGTGGTTTACAATTTTTGGCCAAACTGGACACTGAAATATATTTTTCTAA
>VDFB02131225.1:0-119402 GCA_007258455.2 Sequoia sempervirens | reverse complement strand
TGATTAAATAATGCAAATTATTTAATTTAAACCCTAAAGTCCTCTTATTTAATTAAATAACCCTAAGCTATTTAATTAAATATCATATTGCATCCTCCTTTTCATTAAATCAATTCTTTAATGAATATCATATTATTCCTCATCTTACACATTCAAATTTAGTTTTAATTAACTAAATTACTAATTTCCCTCCATCCACTTGCATAGGGAATATTCTCCTATTTGGCTCCAAAATGGAATGATTTATTTCAAAAAAACTTTGTAAAAAACTTTCAAATTTGATACAAAGTGTGTTTGTTTGAATCATTCTTATCCCTTGATATTTCCTTGATCCATGTGATCTTTGATTCTCATCTATTGATGTCAATCCTTGATTTGTGTTTCACCCTCCTTTCCATCTTGACCATTGATAGATCAAATCAATCTGAGCCCTTTATTTTTCATTTGATCTCCTATAAATACATCACTATTTGGAGAGAAATGGATCCATCTTTTGATAGCAAAGTTATATTGTTGAAATTCATACTCATATGCATCCATATTTAGCTTAAGCATCCATTAATGGCTTCCTTGTTATCTTAGTTTGCATCCATTTTAGCATAGTTTTCTTTAAATGGATTTTATCTTTGAGCTTTGTTTATATTTAGAATAGATTGCATCCATTTTATCAAGCATCTTAGCATTTAGAACTCATCTCATCATGTTAAACTAGTTTTATATCATGTTTCACACATATCTCATTAGTTTCATCGATTTTCTTCAATAAAATCGATTGGAACAAGCTCATATTATCCAAGGGATTGGGAAAGGGTCTCCATTACAAATCAATGCGACACCACTCCTCCAATGGGATAATATTTGAGGTCTTAGAATAGGTTTTATCATGCTTTTGGGATTGGTTTCATGTTATTTTAATGGTTATTTAGTTTCTTGTTGATTTCGAATATCACATTGGGATCATGGCTTAGTGGATTAAATATGCCTCAAATCCATATGGATGTGGTGTATTTATCCTATTCTATGATCATGGTCATAGTAGCAAACCATATGCTATGTTATACAAATATACGATAACTTTGTGTTCTCCCCTTATTTGAACCCCTTAATGTTCACCTTTTTTTTTTTCAAAATAGTATAGGTTATAAAGTAGATTCAAAATATCATCTCTTGTTCTTGTTGCATCTTCAAATTTTGAGTGTAATTATCTTCATTTTCTCATACATCGGTTTTTATTGATTTTAAACAAAAATTAGCTACTTAAGAACCTCTTTTGGTCCCCAATTTCTATGCACATGCCCATATATCTCTCTGGATATGGAGATCCAAATATACATAGGCATAATGTTTCTAGGAAATCTAAACTAAATCCAAGAATAAAATATTGATAAAGAGTGTATGACCCTATAAATTAGTAGGAAAATATCGTTACTATCAGGCCTTTGTTGAAAATTTGAAAAGTTATTATTTTGTTCATTCTCAAGACTATTTTCATGCCTAATTTTATTCTTTACAAGTCATGCCTTTTTTTCTTCATGGAATTCAAAATCTTCCTTGAACTTGGAACCTTAGTATGTTTTTGCTTTCACACCTTGCTTTCCCCTTCTAGATTTTTTTTAATTTTTTTTTTATTCCCTTTGGGACTCAGGTCTTGACATGAACCAAGAAATTTATATTCTAGATCCACATTTCCTTCCAAAATCTACCCAACATATAACAATTATTGATCCCCTTTGGTCTTCAAGCTCCAATTGGAATTTCAAACCTTATTTTCTAGTTCAAATTTCCTCTTCACTTTTGACCTCTGTAGTAACACACAAACTTCAAAATTTGATCAGGGATTGGAATCTTAGGCCCTCATTTTTTCTTAGGACCTAATGCTTCCTAGTGTTGTATATAAATTTCAAAGTTCCAATTTCCTCTCAAAACTTGAACCCCCAAGGAAAAGGTAGGGTCTTGGAGTAGGGAGTCTAATATGTGTCAAAACTTTGTGATGGTTTTGGAACTACATTAAGTTCCCAACAAGTTGTTTGTTTTAAAAAAATCCTAAATATTTTGGGTGGATACCAAACCCCAACACTATAACATAATAAATTAAAGGAATATGTTAGATTATTTCAAAGTTTTGAGAACCAGATGAACCCTCAACAAGGCTCCTAACAACATTGAAGGTTTTGGAAAATTTATAAATGCCAAAATAGATTTATATGGATATTTTCAAAGAGTTCCAATAGGGTTTTGATGCTATGAAAACTAAGAATTTATTGATAGAGTGCTTTGTAAATTTCAGGAATTGGTGATATGCTTGACACAGAGAGACAAGAAGATTTTGTAGTCATTAGAGCTTTCTAAGTGTTATGCCTTGCATAACCACCCCATTTTTTTTGGTCAAAATGGGTCCCCCTTGTGTTTGTTTGTCCTTTGTGTCCTTGTTTTGGTCTTAGGAGTTGTTCCTTTTTCTCCTAAGATTTTGTTTCTTTTGTTCTTGCGAGTTCGGAATGCAGGCCAAAACCAGACTTAGAACTTTTGCAAAAGTTCCAAATCTGGGTTTTGTTCTGGTCCTGCTCTCGTTTCCTACCTTATTGTCTTTCTTTGTTGTTTTGTTTGTCTTGTGGTCTTGGGTTTGTTTCTCGCTTGGTTTTTGTTTTGTTTTCTTCCTCTTTGTGTTTCTTTTCTTTTTTGCGGAAGCAGAACCAGAACAAAAATTGGACCTGAAACTTTGCAAAAGTTCCAAGTCCTAATTTTGTTCCGATCCCACTCCCATTTGTTTTCCTTGTATTTTGTCTCGTTTTGTGTCCTATTTTGGGATGGGCTTTGGCCCAGTCCCGCTTCCCTTTTTTCTTTTTTTCCCCTCTATTAGTGTTCTTTCCCTTTGTCGAGATCGAAACCAAAGTCAGATCTGTACTTGGAACTTTGCCAAGTTCCAGATCTAGATTCGGTTATGATTCTACCCCTATTCCTTTGTTGTCCTTTCCCTATTGCAGGACTGAAGTAGGATCTAGAATGAAATGTGGAACTTTAACAAAATTCCTACTTCTATCTCGACTCCGCTTCCGCTCCCATTTTTCCTCTGATGTACACTATGGTTTTGTACTCGCCTTCACTTTGATTCCACCCCTGACCAACTGCATTAATGGCATTAAATGCAACCTCCTCACACACGCGAAATGGTTTTTAAAACCTTAATCAAGGTTATTTGGCTCATTACAATTATCCAAAGTGTTTTTAATGAGCCAGAGTCAAAACAACTTGAAGAGGAGCATGATTGGTTGTGGGCGAGTGTTCATGAGCAGATCCCTATCAATTTTCAACCCTTTTCCAGTTGTGTTTTGAGGTAGGTGGGTTTCTCCCATTCCATTTCATGTTTTCCCATTCATTTTGTTGCTTCATTTTTCTTCGTGCGTTTGCAGGACTTTTCATGCAGATCTTCGCATGTTTCTATTCTTCCGTTTGTGTTTGCTTTTGTTTTTGTTTTGCTTGGTTTCCTCTTCCATTTTTTATTTGTATTTTTCTACTTTCCCCATTTTTTTTTCATTTGTCTACTATCGTTTTCTCCGTTTTCAGTGGTGGTTCCATTTCACCGTGCCCTAGTTTTGATCAAAATTTCTTTTTGAGGGGTTCTAGTGCTCAGAGTTGTTTTAATTCTTTCCTCATACCCCTCTGATCTTGTGCCTATCTTGGTCTTATGAATTTAATCGTAGGGTTTTGATGCCCTAGTTTTAATGTAAGTTGACAGGCCGTATGAACTAGGGTTTTTGTTTTGTGCCTTTTTTACCTAAATGCCCTAGCTCGCTCAATCTGGTCCCATTGGTCTGGGTGGAGTCAAGCTTGATTTCTGCCTCCCTGCTCCTTCTTTTTTTAACTTGGGTCCAAACTAGTGTCAGCATGCGGGGAGAATCCGCTTAACTTTGGTAATACATGGCAAGACTAGATCCAAAAATGAACTCACCCCATGAACTTTCACATAAGAGTTCAGTTCCGAAAATGAGTTCGCCTTCGATGGGTTTCAATTCCGATTCTGATCTAGCCAGCTTCGATTCTGATTATGATCTCGCTAGCTTGGTGGGATCGGGTCATCAAATGATACGAGGTATTGAAACTTTGAGAGTTTTAGTTTTTGATCCGCTCCTGGTCGAGGTTCCAATTATGTTATCTATTTTAGCTCTCTGGTTCCTGATTTTCTCCCGGTCCTGCTCCTGACAGGTTTAAAATTTCACTAAGTATGGAGGGTTACCTAGGGAAGAATAGAGAAGTATGAAAAGATAACACTTGTAATGATAATTTTCATATCTTCTGTTGGTCTAATCCAAATTTTTCTTATGGGAGTAAACAATGTTAGGAGCATCTGAGGAAGTCTCACAAAAGGAAGGGAAAGTTGTAGAAAGTTCAAAGGGAGTAAAACCAAAGAAGATAAATGTGGAGCAATTTCCTTACACCTTGAGATATAAACACCAAGATGCCACCCTTACAACTAGAAAGTTAGATTAAGAGTGGGCAGACATCACATAAACTAATATTGGCCCATTCAATTATGAGGAGCTTATTATAGACACTTTTTTAGAAGATTTGATTGGGAGGACTGTTAGAATAGCCCAATCTGGGCTGGCACATGTCACACTCTTCCCTCTATCATTCCAATGCCTAGAAATCATACTCACAGTAGTAGGGGCATACAATCCTTCATCCAGACAATGTATGGACCTCCAGGGGAATGTGATCATTGACCTATCCCCATAGATGATGAGGTTCTTGTTTAATGCATCTACCCCCAAAAACCCCAAGCAATTGACTAAAGTAGAGGCATTGCAGTTATTCAATAGGGACAAGGAAGCTAATAGGTTCCACATGAATAAGAAGTGGTTAAGAACTGAAAAGAAGTCCTTGACCAAGGTTCCTAAATAACCCAAGAGGGGAGACTTCAAGAAGGAAATAGATGACCTAATCATGATGCTTTCTAGGGTGTTTGGAAGGAAAGACTCTGCATACTTTAAGGAATGGATGTTTCCATTCATTGAAACTATTTTGGATGGTAGGAAATATTTTGATTGGGGCATGATTTTATCAGATAACTCGCACAACTAGATGCTCAAAATAGGGAAAACAAAGAACTTCTTCATGACCTCTTATGTCATATATTCAGCTGCAAGAATGGGCATATTCCTTGGATTGAATGTAGTGGGAATTTTAGGGGAGGCTCCTAGACAAAGCAAGGCATGGGAGAATTATGACCAACTAACCCTACAAAATTTTGAACTACATTATATAAGGGTTAATGATGCATTCCTTTATGTCATCATTAACCGGTTTATAGGGGATGTTGGATATAGGATGAGTAGGGAGGCCATGGCTTTCATTGTTGAATGGGGATATTGGTACATCTAGTACCCCAAGTTCTCTTATTTTGGGTTGGCAGGTTTTGATGGACATCCTCATCCACTGCCAAGATGTTGTAGTGATAGGATTGTTCTTATGGAGTTCATATATCAGGCTATGGGAGTCAATACAAAATTTGGCAACAAACACAAGTCAGGATATGACAAATTTCCCATGAAATTGGGAGAATATTGCTATGGTCACAATTTGGCTACAAAGGTAGTGTGTGAAGAGTTAAGTTATCTAAAGTTGGGGTTATATACAGCCATGAAACATTTTGACCCAGAGCATAAGATGAATGGCTTAGCTCCTACCATTTTTGATAAACATTATAACTTGTTAGAGGATTTTTGGATTGATTTGCAAAATGACTATGATGTTAGGAAAATAAACTATGAAAGGCTTACCATCCCACATATGATTGAATATGGGGTAAAGGAAGACATTCCTGATACACTATCAGATGATGGTGTAGTTTTGGACCCCGGGTATGAAGCAGAGAATATAGGCACCAAGAACTTGGACCCAATAAATTGGGATGAAGAGGAGTCTATAGATATTAAACAAATTGTCATGACAGTGATGGATAGAAGCATCCAATGGGTGTTCATGAGGATAAAGGATCCAAAAGCTCAATCCTCAAAGAAGAGGAAAGAATTAGGTACCTAAGGATATAGAAGAACAAAGAGGAGGACAACTCCTAGGGAACAATTGGAGTATTATCCTCCTAGCTCTGGAGGAGATGTTGATCCAGGAGTACCTATTCAAGAAACCCATGAGTCACATGATGTAGAAGCTACAACAACTAGAGGAGGAGCTTCATCTCAACCTTCTCTCCTAGAGGAATCTACTAGAGAAGTATCTACAGGTAGCGTCCATGAGCAAGCTGAAAAAGATAAGCAAAAGGAGGTTGAGATTCATGATATAGACACTGATTTAGAGGCCACACAATCAAATAATGAGCCTTTTGTGACTGCATCTATTGAGAATATTGAAGATGTTGGAATTGAACATGTCCTAACTCCAGAAGACCAGTGGAAAATTTTTGAGGATGCAAAGAAGGAGGTTGATGCCAAGGCATAGGTTGATGTACTTACAAAACAACAAGAAGCTAAAGCTAGAGAAAAGACTGAAGAGCTTGCAAGGCAACATAAGGAGAAGGAGGAATTCCTACAACAACAAAAGGAAAGTGAATGGAAAGCTAATGTAGAGGGAGAAGTTGGCCCTCCTACAAAAGATTCATGACCTTGAAGAGGAAAAGGCTCGACAGAGGAGGGAAAAGGAAGACCTTGAGGCCAAGGCCAAGGCTGTAGAGGAGGCCCAAAGAAAGAAAGATGAAGAAGAGCTCTTGCTGAAGAAGGAGGTAGAGGAACAAGCCAAACAGGAGCAAGAAGCAACCAAAATGTGGGAGGGGGTTAAGCAATTGGAAAAATAAAGAGATGACATGTTGGGAGAGAGGAGATTGGAAGAAGAAAGAGAGAGAGTTGAAGTTCATAGGCTTGCTAAAGAAGTGGCAGAAAAGGAGAAACAAGAGGTTGATTCCCAATCTAAGGTAACACTTCTGAAACCCCTCTCTTCTACCATTTCTGCTTCACAACAAGTGGTTACTCCTCCTGCTTCCCCAACATGGTTAAAGCTCAACTTGGAGAGGAAACAAATTGTCCAGCCCCAACCCCTAAATTGGAATGATATGATGAAATAAATTGAGGAGAGGCCCAAGAAAAAGGCTCAAGTCCTTCATTCCACCAAACTGACAGATTCTAGAGAGATTATAGTTGAATGTGCCATTCCTATGGTGGATAAGGACAAACAAGATATGTAGTTGAGTGATTATCAACTAGGCACTGTGAACTTAGGGAGGCCTACAAGGAACCAACAAATGGACCTGATTGATATTGTAGCATCTTCCACTAAGTCAAGGATGATAAAAGACAAGCAAAGGAAGGATGGGCTCAAAGCTCAATTGGATCAATTGCACAAAGTTCGTGAAAGATTTATCTTCTCCCGTTTCTTTGCAATTTGCTACTCCTACGATACCAATTTTGTTAAGAAAGAAGTTGATGACCTTGTTGAAATGAGAAGCAAAGTAGGGATGTTAGATAGATGGATTGATAGGTTGAATCAAGAGGTGGAGGAGTTTATTGTTGAAATCCATAAGGCTCATGAAAGTGCATGGGAATCAATCAATGACATGAATGCATATGTTGAGACCCTTTGGAAGCAAGAGGAAGAGTACAAGGAATATGTTAAGAAATTGAAAGAAATTAATAAGCTACCTCAACAAACACTCCTAGAACAATCCATCCTTGAAGAAGGTGATGATGATTTTATTGATAAAACTATTAACATTATCAAATTCCGAACTTCATTTATTTTTGCACATAGGAATGAAGTGCAATAGGCTAGAAAATATTTGACAGATCAAATTGTGGAGTTAGAGGAAATTATAGCCATGATTGTGAATGAAGATGTCCCTGTAAAGGATGGTTTCCCTCTTGATGAACTAAGGAACAAATGAGATAATAGATTCCAAGAGGAAATGCAGAAGGGAGATGATGGTGATGATTTGTTAATTGAAAGGTTCATGGATATAAAAGAAGTAGTAAAGATTGCTCAGAAGGAGCTTGCTAAGTTGGATGATATGCAGAAATTCACCTATGCTGAATTGAGAAGAATAAAATTTGAAGATAATTGGGTAGATGGGCCAGATATGGATATACTTAAACAAGGATTGGACAGTTATGATGACTATTTACTTGAGAAAAAGACAGAGGAGTGAAGTGGTTATGGAATATCCTTTTGAATGAAGCATCAAATGATACGACCAATTGGGCATCTCTCTCCTACTTTTCAGAATCATAACACAAGCTCAACTGAGGATCCCCAATAGTTCAACCTTCTCCTTCTTACATCCATATTTTGATACAAAGTCATCAACTGTTAACTGAAGATTAGAATGGACAGTTACCTCATGCAACTATAGTTGCTCCTTGATTTATGGATCTCAATTTTTGATGAGAGAAATTAGTGTTAAGCTTGTCTATATGTAGAATTTCTCTCCATGTTGTAAAGGTCGGCTAATTGAAGAAAGATTAGCTACCTAAGGAGACATTTAGGATAATTTTCACAATTATTATAAGTTGTTACATTTTTTATGTAAAGATACTTAGATATTTTTACAAGTTTCAATATAGTTTATGTTATTTCCAAAATGAGTTTTAATGGTAATATTGGTGAACGATAGTCATTCGTATGCCAGTGAATATTGTGCATAAATGTTTCTTATTTGATGAAAGTCAATAGAAGATTTTGAATCTGAGGCTATTTTCATTAAGTTATCTATGAATGAAATTTCTTTGTGTTTATTGATCTATGAATTTTAATGATGAGTTGGTGATGTTTTCTTGTTGATTTTGGAGTTTAGTGATGATGAATGATTGAATGTCTTGAAGTTGTACTATGAATTAATGCAATGGTATAGAGTACTCTGTGGATTGTATCATTTTATGGTTTTAGTTGTTTGAAAGGAATGCTCATTATGAAGTTTGTATGTCTAAATTGAAGGAAATCTACATTTATGTTTTGTTGTCCTGAGCTCTATTCTATCATTTGATGTTTATTTACACCCCCTAAACGTTAGATTAATCTATACCATGCAGTTTGTATCCCTTTACCAGATGGCCCCTTGAACATTATAGTTGCATAGGCCATTGAATGACACCAACGTAGTTGAGAACCAACTACAAAGACCTTGGAAGATAGGTAGTTTCAGATTATTCATCTTTTTCAGGAGAAATAGAATAGAAATATTCTATTTTAATGTTTTTGTGTTACATTGATCATCAACACTAAGGAACGAAGAACTAGGAACATCTATGAATTTTTTGAGTTCCTAGTATACCTTTGACAAGTGGTAAAGGGGGAAACTTATATTGTCAAAGGTATTTTGTGGTTCTCCAACCACCTCTACTGCTTGACATGATTCCAATTTTAGCCCATACTACCAAAAAAATAGAATTTAATGTCTAAGCAAAGAGGCTAGCACTATGGTTGGCCTACAAAGGCAAGATATTTATAAAGGGGCTTGTATTAGTGTTTAACAATATTTTTAATGGGTTTTGATCACCAAATGTAATGGTATTGTGTTTACTCACCCATCTACCTATATTTACTCCATCCAATCTTCATTAATCCTCCCAACTACTTCTACACCTCCAATAGTTTCTATTCAATATGAGACGTCTGTTTTGAAGAAGAATTCTTACATATCATGATTTTCTTAGACATACAATGTTGTAATTAGGGTTTTAATGCCTAGTGTGGTTAAAGGATGTTTGGGTTAATTTTGAGGGTTTGGTTAGTGACTATTCCTAGCAGACAAAGTAGGTGTTATATCTTTCCAAAGTCTCAATTATTGAAGTCAATTTCAAGAAGGCAATGAATTCTATTGATGTGAGAAGAGAATATTATAGTGAATATCATAGGTTTCATGTCTCCAATACTGTAGGTACACTTTGTGGTGAATTTATTAATGTAACATAGGTTTCCTCTTAGTACACTTGTTATGAGTGTAAACTTGATTTGATAAATGTGGAAACATCTTGAAAATATTACAGGAAGTAATGATGAAACTGTTTGTACATTATCTAGAGGAGAGTGCAAAAGAGTGGTACAAGAATCTCCTAGATAGAAACGTAAATTTTTGGAAGGACTTCATGACTGTATTTGAAATGCAATATGGTGATATAATTGACCCAAAATTTTCCATCCATGAGCTCACTACTATCAAGAAATGTGTCAATGAGATGGTGGTAGACTTCAACAATCAATTCATCCTAACTATGAGAAATGTACCTCAACACATTAAACCAAATGAATCACTATATCTTATGTTATTTTTTGGTGCCTTTGATTCAAATATTGGGTATTTTTTGTGAGAAAAACCCTCAAATTCTCAAAGAAGCTATACAATAACCATTAATATTGAAAGAAATATGAGGGAATTGAGTAATCAATTAAAAATTGTAGAGATAAAGTTTTCACCACTTAATAGGGCTTCTATGAGTAAACCTCTTTCAAATAAAGATGAATTGGATGAGTTGATGGGGGCCATGAAAGAAATGTCCTATGAAGTAGCACAAAATGAGAAGGGGCTACCACCTCTAGGTACAACTACACATTTTAATGAAGGGAAAAGGTTGCATGAAAAACCATATAATATTGATTGTCTAGAAGGCCACAAAAATATGATATTTGGGCTGCTCCCAAGCATGTAAAATTTAGGCAAAAATACAAGGACAAATTGGATCCTTTAAGGAGAGAGCATGTGAATTTTCAAGAAGAAAACTTATGGTGAAAGTCTTGTTGCCTTCCTCATGATCCTTTGAATTGTGTAGTTACACTTTCCATGAGTATGGATGAAGAGTTCTAAAATTAGGAAGGTGGTGCTAAGTACTATGGGGATAAAATTGAAGAATTTGATAATTTTTTCTATCTTCAAGTAAAGGATGAAGAATGTCATGACAGTCTTGATATGAATGATCAAGTTATCTGGTATGAATATAGTACTCATCCACATTAGTATGAACTTCCAACTTATGACTTTGATCATTCTAAAGCTCTCGTGAAACAAAGATACAAGAGGATGAGGTTGTTAGATGAGGATATTGAGACACTTATTGATGTAGTGGTAATGTAGGTCTAGAGTGGCTATTAGTTGAGGAATAGGCTTATCCTAGTGCAAGGGTAGAAAGATGAAAAAAAGCTATGCCTAAGAATTATGCTGGTAAGAAGAGTGAATATAAATGATATACACAACCTCCTATCGAAGAAGGTTACAAAAAAAAGAAGAAAAATATAGAACATCTGCAAGCAAAAAATCACATGCCCAAGGTCCAAAGCCAACCGGTCCAAACATATAGTACTAATGTTCTTAGGGAAAAGTTTGTCAATGACAATGATTCTAGAGGTGGTAAATACGTGCCTTCAAACCACATAGTTTGAGATATTAAATTTAGAAAATAAGTAATAAATAATGGTGTTTCTCCTTCAAATCTAGTGGGGCCTTGCATTCTTGATGCAAGTGAGTTAACCATAAAACCTGGTACACCTTTGCCAACATATATGCCAATTGATGTAGCACAAATATTTAGTCAAGTAAGGATCTCATTTCCACTAAGTGAAGCTCTTAGAAATCATGAGCATAGGATGAGAGCTTTGTCTTTCATCTCGACTACTATGTCTAAGCAACCAGTTAGTGCTTTGGATGAAGAGGAGTGTGTAGTAAAAGAGGAGACCAGTGAGGTATGCCTTGAGATTATTTTGTGAACATCCAGGTGAGTTTTGAACCTTTCTATACCACTCTAATAATCAATTCATAGTTTCTCCATAATTGTATGATAGACTTAGGTGCATCTAGTAATGCCATGACACTTAGATAATGAATGAGATTGGATTGTGGGTGCCAAAATATTATGGTAATTTTTTTTATGGACTCTCATGAGGTAAATATCATTAAGGTGGTGAAAAATGTAAGGGTGTAGTTGGTTTCTTACCCTAACAAATCCTTTTTGATAGATATTATAATACTATGCTACCCTCCTAAGTGAGGTATGTTGTTGTCTAGAAAGTGGGAAACATCCATTGGTGAGATCTTACAAATGGATCATTATTATGCCACCATTCCTTTTGTATGATAAAAATTTCAAGTTGCACAAAGAGCAAAGAGCCATTGATAACATTGAAGACAACTACAAGCCACAAGATGAGGTAAATCTATTTGATGCAAGTATTGATCATTTAGTAAGTTATCGTGATGAATCTAAAATTGAAGAGGATTATCCTACTACATTAAGTGATGATAAGCAACTTATGGATGGTCTTTGGACTATTCTTTGATGGGGCTTTCTCAAAAGAAGGTGTTGGTATAGGTATTGTTTTGATATCTGCAAATAAAATTTTGTGCAAGTTCTCATTTAGGATAACTTTCTAATGTACTAATAATATAGCTATGTATGAAGTGCTCTTGCTAGGCTTGTATATTTATCATAAACATGAAATTAAATGCTTAAGGATTCATGGAGATTCAAAGATAATAGTGCAAAAAATGAAAGATATGTATGCAACCAAAGAGACAGTTGAGATTATACAAGAATGGTGTCCAGGATAACATGGAATTATTTGACACTATTGGAAATGAATGGTCTGATAGAAGTTAGAATACATAGGTATATGCACTTGTAGTTACAACATCAAGGAATGATTTGGATTCATATCTTCCCTTGTATTATCAAAGAATTGAAATATTAGTTAAACCAACCATACTAGACAACATATGTAGTTGGAAAGTGTTTGATGATAGCCAACAAATATATAGATTCATGAATGATATGGATGAGTTTGACAACTATTTGATCGAATGACAATTAATGATGGAAAAAAAGATGGAAAAGAGACCTTGTTTGGGAATGAAGTGGTACAATTAAAGAAAAATACCATGTAATGTCCCCAATTTTTGGCCAGGAATAAATTAATAAAATTAATTATTTATAAAGTTGTCCACAAAAATTAAATAAAAATAATTACTTTATTTTTAATTAATTTAATTAAAAGTGACTTAAATAGAATAGTAAACTATTAATTTGAAAGCCGTCGAGAAAGTGGTTAGACGACATTAGAAGCCACCAGTTGTCGGTCGAAAAAGCTGTCGGTTAACTTAATTATCACTGGTCGAATTAATTGTTGCCAATCAGCTTAATTACCGTCGGTTGGATTAAGGCACTAGTCGCAAGGCCCACATGCCTGCTATAATAGGTACTATAGGTGCCCTTTTAATGAAAGCGCCCTGCAAAAAAAATCAAACCTTCCTTTTTTTAAAAATAAATAGATTTTTTGATTTTAAAAAAAAAAGAACCAAAGAAAATTTTGAAAAACACCCACACTTTTTTTTTAACAATTTTTTTGATTTTCATGTATAGGAGTTTGTACAAGGGCCATACAAGCCCATGTGCAAAAAAAATTGCCTCAGAAGCCCCTGACATCAAAATAAGGCTAATTTATAGTAAAAAATTGTCGAATCAACCTCTTGAACACAACCGTGAGGTCCTTTTCAACTCAAAATGCTTTGAAATCACATCTACCCTCCAGATATGAAAAAAACTACTTCAAACCCTTGCAAATCTTGCCTCAAGAGTCCAAATCAGGCCAAACAAAAGGTAAAACTAACTTTCTTGATGGCTTTGAATCCAACGAAAGACTCTATTTTGATTCCAGATGCACCAAAAATTTTCCCACCTCTAAAATTTGCAAAAAAATGAAAGGAGATTCTAGATCTGAAGCCTGTAGCCCTTGTTGAAGAAAAAAACCTCATAAATCGAGAAGGGGTTTGTTGAATCCACACTCTGATGCCATATTAGAATTATGAAAAACATGAGCCATGAGATAAAAAAAAAAACAAAGACACCTTCCACACAAGAGATCTGCAAACAAATAATTGCTATAGTCCTCAACAAGAAAAACCTACAACACTGAACCCCAAGAATCTTCGAGGAAAACAAGAGTCCTCAAAGGCTTCCAAAGGTATTCAAAAGGCTTGATAATACAATGAGGTTCGAGTGCTATATAGGTGCAACCCTAAATGAGAAAGGGATTAGATCATGACAAGTGTTACATATCATGCAATGAGACATAATGATCTAATAATAGCTCTCTAGTTAATATAGTAAATCACTCCTAAGTTTAGCTTAAGTGCATGAGAATAAATTAGACTAATAATTAATTAAAGATTAATCAATTATTAGTTAATGCATGATTACTCTAACAATAAAGTCACTTTTTGAAAATAAAATATTAAAGTTATGTTTTTAAAAAATAAAAGAAAATCATAAAGTAACTTTATAAGGGGAAAAAAGGAAAAAAACAAATTAAAATAAATTAATTCTCTCCCTAAGTGGGATGACCCCCTCATGGAAGGGAAAAATTCATTAAAAATCAAATCTTGAGATTTGGGGTCCAAAAATTGTGTAAGAAATTATTATAAAAGGTCATCTATCCTTTCTAAGGCTTATTATGTTATTTTGGAAAACTTGAGAATTCTTTATCTTCAGTTGTGCATAAAATTAGTGGTTTGGACGAAAAACTATTCCACCATGAGAGATGGATTCACCTAGGATCCATTATTGAGCTATTTGCAAGTATTTCATGAGATTGGAAGCTTTAAACAATTGGGGTTTCAAGGAAGAAATAATAATCAACTAAGGTTTGAAGAAATAATTCTAATTCAAAGCCATACTATTCAAATCTGGGTGCTATTTCGTCATATTTTCATCAAACAAAATCATACAAGGGTTGGATGGAGAGGCGTGCGTGGCCTGGTTTCAGGTGGCATGAAGGAATGCATTACAGAGGAGGTGCAGGCTCCAGATGGCCTTTTAACAACCGTGTTCAAAGAGAACAAGACAACGGATCTCGTTTTGCAAGGGATTGGTCATGGAAGGGTCCGGTGAAAGCTAGAAACTGGATCAAGAACGATTTCTATGGTTTTAGGGAGGCTAGGGCAAGGAAGACCTCGAACTTTGATGGTTATAGATCTTTACATTTTGGGCAGAGAATGGACTTCAGGGCAATTCAAGAGAAATTCTGGCGTCCAAAACCATCCAAAGAAGCAGCTTCGGTCTTAGAGGTATGCCCAAACTCTAGTTATAATAGGGTTGTGTCCATGGTGGTTGAAAATGAAGAATGGTGCGAATCTGTTCATTTTCTCAAAGATAAGGCTTTTTTCATGAAATGGGGAGGCGCTTGGCCTGCTTTCTCAAAGATAAGTTCGTGGTGTAAAGAGCAGTGGGGGGAAGGTGTGGAGCTTAAAACTTTAGAAAATGGGTTTTATCTGGTTATCTGCTCCTCATCTCGTGATAGAGATTGGATTCTCAACAGTGGGCCTTTCTTCATGGAAGGGAAGGGTTTTTCCTTTAAGGAGTGGCAACCAAATTTTAAACCATGTGATGACCAATCCAGCATTGTCCCGATTTGGTTAAAACTTCCTGGCCTTCCTCAGGAGTATAAGGATCAGGAAACTCTTAAGTTTATTGGTAATAGGTTGGGTGGCTTTTTAATGGCGGAAGAAGCAGTTGACAAATCTGATCTCAGCATGTATATGAGAATCTGTATTAACTGGAAAACAGTTCATACTCTTCCAGATACCGTGGAAATCAAATCAAGTTCTGGTGTTTGGAATCAAAAGATTATGATTGAGAATATTATGGAATCTTGCTCAAAATGTAAAACTTCTGCTCACCCGTTTGGTTTATGTAAAGAAGGTGATAAAGGTAAAAAGACATTGCAAAAGCTGTTAACTGAAGAGATCATAAATATTTCAGAAGGTAACCATTGGGAATGGTAGTGGAATGATCTGGACTGGTTGGTTCGGTAGTCTCTTGAAAGTGTTCGCTCAACAAATAGCTGTTTTCATGTTTTAGGGGAAAGGGACCAAAAGGGTGATGTGGTTCTTTTGTCTGAAAATTTCAGTATGGATGCAAGTTTTGGTGTTAGGGAGGATTTGGCAGTGTCAGTAGGTTCTGGACTGAGGTATGAAGTTTCAATGTCTGCAGACCAGCTTCAGGGTGGGGAGTTTTTAGCAGCTGGGGATGTTCTGGCTGGTGAGTGCTGCTTGGGTGTGGAAACAAATGACTGCGCAGTAAATAGTAAGAAGGATGGCGTTCTCAGCCTAGGCAGAGAAGAGAGTTCAAAGGTAGTATCTGGTGAAAAAAGAGAGGGGAACATACATATTTCTTCAGAAAAGGCTTCCCTAATTTCGGCCTCAGTTTTGCATCCAGCAGAGTTGGTTATTCCTGTTGCACAAGAGCATAATTTTAGGGACGTGGTTCATTGCTTTAGAAAAGATATTATAGAGGCAGATGAGGAAGACCCTTTGTATAAGGATATTCAGATATCTCCCATCAGAAACCTTGAGAGCTCTTTCGAAGGAGTGAAAGACAGCGGAGGTAATTCCTTAGACTCGGAATCAGAGGATGATTCAAATGATTTTCTGGATGGGGAGGATATCTTGGGAATACATTCTAGCACAGGTGTTTCCGGGACAAGGTCTTTAGACCAAACATCCTCTATGCAAAACAAAGTCAAGGTGGGTGAAAAGAAGAGGCGGGGACCTAAATCCAACAGGGTTAAGTTGGAACTGGCGGGTAATGCTGCCGGCCAAAGCAAATTGAGATCGGGAAAAGGTTATGCCTTTTCCCGGAGGCAATGAGAACCCTATCATGGAATGTCAGGGGCTGCAATGCCCCTGACAAGATTCGCTTGGTCAAGAGGTGTCTTGATCAAGTAAGGCCAGATTTAGTTTTGCTTCAAGAGACTAAGCTAAAGGTGGATGGTTTTGTTTCTTTTTCCAGACGTTTTCCTCAGTGGAATTGCAATTTTGTTGAGGCTCTGGGAGCTTCGGGGGGCCTTGCTGTTCTATGGCGGGTCTCTGTTGTTGAGGTGGAAGTGGTGAAACAGGATTTTTGGTGGCAGCTTCTGAAAGTTTTCTCAAAACAGCTTAATGTAAGCCTCTTTATTTTAAATGTGTATGGTCCGAATAATCCAAGTTTAAAGAGACAGCTGTGGCATGATTTGTCTAAAATTTTAAATCAAGATATGGTCAATATGTATATCATCGAAGGAGATTTTAATGCTCTTCTTCGCCCTTCTGATAAAATGGGGGGTGCTGGTTGGAATGGTCAAAGTCACAAGGATTTTAGTGCCTTTGTGTTGGAAAATGGCCTGATAGAGCTTCCTTTCAGATTGGGAGATTTTACCTGGAATAACAGGAGAAGTGGTTTTTTAAATATTGCTGAGAGGTTAGACCGCTTCTTTATTGCTGGGGATTGGTCTGGTTCTTGTTGGACTTGTATGGATGAGATTCTTCCGATCACTGGTTCTGATCACTACCCAATCTGTGTTAGGATGCAAGATGACACCGCTCCTGATAGATGCCCCTTTAAGTTCGAGGCTATGTGGTTGAGGGACAGCAATTTTAACTCGCTTGTGGAGAGCTGGTCGAGGCAGCCTCATTGTATAGCTGGTAATAAAGCTTTTATCTTTTTCAAAAAATTGCAGTTTTTGAAGGAGCAAATTAAAAATTGGAATAGAGATTCTTTTAAGAATATTTTCAGCGAGAAGCTTCGGCTTGAAGGGGAGTTAAAGGTTTTGCATGAACAAATCATCTCCCAGGGGATGGATGAAGAAGCTTTTAGGTGTGAGCAGGTCTTAAATAAACTTTATGCTGAGGCTCTTGCAAGGGAGGAATCCTTTTGGAAACAGAAATCTCGAGAGACCTGGCTTAAGGAAGGGGACAGAAACACAAAATTTTTCCACACCTCGGTTAAAGTTAGGAGAACTCATAACAAGATCTTTTCCATCAAAAATGGTAATGGGGTTGTGCTTTCTGGGGCAGATCAGATTAATTCGGAGGCGGTGAGTTTTTTCTCCAGCATCTTTAATGGTGATGTTGGTGTGTCCAATGGCCTCAACCCAATCCTGAATGTTATTCCCAACTGTATTGCTGAAAACCAAAATAAAATGCTATTGGCCCCTGTTTCTATGGAGGAGGTAAGAAGGGCTGTTTTTGGTTTAGGGGCTGATAAATCTCCTGGACCGGATGGGTTCCCTGCCCTTTTCTATCAAAAGTTTTGGAGTGTTTTAGCTGATGACATTCTGGAGGTTGTTGAAGAATCTAGAAGGGGGGGTTTCATCCTTAAAGATTTCAACAACACGTTTATTGCTTTGATCCCTAAGAAGGCTGTTGTTTCGTCCTTTGAGGATTTCAGACCGATTTCCCTTTGCAACACTATATACAAAATTATTTCGAAGGTAATAGCAAATAGGCTGAAAGTTGTTTTGGATTCTGTGATTTCTAATGAGCAGAGTGGCTTTGCTCCTGGGAGGTCCATTTATGAGGGTATCATTTTAGCTCATGAGGCAGTTCATTCCATCCGTTTGGCAAAAACTGAAAGGATGATGGTGAAGATTGATATTAAGAAAGCGTATGATGAGGTAAATCGGGGCTTCCTTCTTCAGGTGCTATCAAAATTTGGTTTTAATTCAGCATGGATTGATTGGGTTAATAGCTGTATTAGTTCTCCTCGTTTCTCTGTGCTTGTTAACGGAAGTCCTCAGGGTTTCTTTGACTCAAACAAGGGGATTAGACAAGGGGATCCTCTATCCCCTTTTCTCTTTATTATTTTGGCTGAAGTTCTTGGAAGGCTGATCACTTTGAAGTGTGGTGAGGGGCAATGGAAGGGCATAAAGATTGCTGAAGGGGTTGAGCCGCTTTCACATCTGCAATTCGCAGATGACACCTTTCTTGCTGGGGAGGCCTCGGTAAGGGAAGCACGGGTGATGAAACAAACTTTAGATGTTTATGAGCAGGCTTCGGGGCAGCGTGTCAATTGGCACAAATCAGAAATTTTTTTCTTTAATTCTGCCCCAGCAATTCAAAGAGCGGTGTGTAGAGTTCTTGGTATGAGAGTGGGTAACCTTCCAAGCAAGTACTTGGGAATTCCACTTTTTGGTGGTGCTAACAAGTCGGATTTATGGAAGGGACTTGTGGACAGCTGTTTATCTAAATTGGATGGTTGGAAAAGCAGATGGCTCACTTCTGCCGGAAGGATTCTGATGCTAAGAACTGTAATTTCAGCTATTCCAATCTTTTCTATGATGTGTTTGAAGATCCCTAGCAAGGTTATTAAGATAATTAATCAGCGTATGAGGAAGTTCTTCTGGAATGGTGTTAGTGAGCAGGATAAAGTTCCTCTTTTGGCTTGGGAAAAAAATTGTTTATCAAAAGGTAAAGGTGGGGCTGGTATAAGGGACTGGCATAAAATGAATGAAGCTCTTGGAGCTAAATTGGTATGGAATATTTACTCTAACCCAAACCAGCTATGGGTTCGAGTAATGAAAGCTAAATATCTGGACTCTCTGGATAATCACAGAATTTTTACAATCAGAAATCCACCTAAAGGCTCAGCAGTGTGGAATTTCATATCAAGCTGTAGAGAGGTAATCATTAATCATGTTACTTGGCAGATTGGTAACGGTGAAAAAGCAAAATTTTGGGATGATTCTTGGGCAGGGTTTCCAGCTTTAAAAGAGAAGGAAGGCATGATGGAGATCAGAGACAGGCTGGTGCCCCTCTGGGGTGACAAAGTCCGGGACTACTTGGTGGTAAGTCATGGTATCTTAGGGGAAGATTGGGGATGGAAGGATTTGTCTGGTATAGGACTGTCAAAACAGCAAGAAGAGCTTTTAAAAGTTTCTCTTGCTCAGCGGAAACCTCTTATCACCGGAAGTGAGGATCGTGTTATCTGGTGTGGGGCTCGTGATGGGGTTTACTCAATCAAACTGGGCTATCAGCTGCTCGAAGGGAGGGAGAATGCACAGGTTGGGAAATGTGGTCTTTATTGGAGCAAGAATTGTCTTCCTAAGGCGGGTGTCTTTGCATGGTTGGCCGTAAAAGGTAGGATTCTTACCGGTGAGAGAAGGAAACGTCTTGGTTTTGCTGGTCCTTCAAAATGTGTAATGTGTGGATCGGCGGAGGAAATTGTAGATCATCTTCTACTTCATTGTGAGGTTGCCTCAAAGTGTTGGTCTTTGCTTAAAGGGAATTTGAATTGGCATGGGCCAATGCAAAACACGCTAAGTGGGGTTTTTGAAAGTTGGCCTTTGCCTCCAAGGAAATCTTCTTTATCAAGTATATGGATTTCAAGTCCATCTTTGCTAGTGTGGGAGGTATGGAAAGAGAGAAACCGAAGGATTTTTATGGACAAATGGGAAGATGAAAGAAGAATTATTGGCAGGATAAATTAGGCAATTGAGGAGGTGGTTGGGGCTGCAGCTTCCCAATCAAGGGCGGTTGCCCTTCCTTTTACTTTAGAGGATAGAAGGATTCAAAGGTTGTGGCCTGGAATAAAAATCAGGCATGGGGCTTGGGCTGATATTCCGGATAGGAAAAAGCCACAGTTAATTTCATCGTGGGAACCTCCTTCTGAAGGATGGCTTAAGGTAAATTTCGATGGTGCTGCTCAACCTAATTCGGGTCCCTCTGGGGCGGGGTTTGTGGTAAGGGATGAGAAAGGAGATTTGATAAAGTTTGGTGCAAAGAGATTAAAGTGTGGCACAAACAATGAAGCTGAAGCCTCTGCTGCGCTCTTGGCGATTCGTGTTGCTCGGTCTTCTAGAGTCAGGAAGTTGCATTTGGAGGGTGATTCTTTGATAATAATTCAGGCTATTAAAAATGGGGGGATCAAAGCTTGGCATTTGCAGGGGTATATTTCTCTGATCTTGAGTGAGTTGAATTCTTTTGAGGAATTCATGGTCAGCCATATTAGAAGAGAGGGTAATGGTGTTGCTGATAAACTCTCTAAATGGGCTCTAAGTTTTGATCAGGTTGGAGAGGTGCGTTTGGAAGATTGCCGGAATTGGGTATTTCTGGAAAATGCGTAATTTCCTGATTTTTGTGTATTCCTTTTTGAGAGCTGGATGGTTTCTTTTGTTCTTCTGGCTGCGTTGGTGGCATTTTTGAGTTTGCCTCGGTGGTTTGGTTGTTGGGGCTTTTGAAAGGTGGTTGGAGTTCCCCTCTTTTAATTGCTAGTTTCTCTGAAGTATGGCATCCCCTATCTTTTTATATACTGGAAGTACGTTGGTGGTGGGGCTGGGTTGGCTGGTGTGATTCTTTTTAGAATGAGCCTTTTTATTCTTCCTATTCGTGTGTGCTCTGCTACTCCCCTTTTTCTGCGTGGTTTTGGTGTAAATGAATGTGATGGCGCTTGAGCTTTGAGGAAGGCCGTGGCTTCTTTCTGCCTTTAATGGTTGATGGCGGGGGTGGCTGTTGCTGGTGGTGCGGTGGTTTTCTTTTTGTTTGGCATTTTGAAAATGACGCCCAAAGGCGTGTAAGTTGTTTTCAGCTTTCTTTGATGAGTTGAATATTCTGGTGTTGGGGGCTTCTTTTGTCTTAGTGGTGGCTATTGATGCACATACATGGCGTTGTTTTTGTTGTTTATGGTGGATGTGGTTTATGTTTATATTCTAAGCTTCCTATGCCCCCTCTTCCTTGAGATGGGTTGTAATGTTGGCTTCTCTTGGGGGTTGTTGTCGTTGTGGCTGAGGGTTGTCTTTTTTGGAGTAGTTTGCTACTGATAGGGTTGGGCCTTTTGTTGTTGATGGAGCTTTCAGACTCCTTACTTTTGTATTATTCTTATATATTAATAAATAAATTATATTACCGACCAAAAAAAAAAATCATACAAGGGTTTGCAGGTGGAGCGACCAAATTTTGGAGGTGTTTTTGGTGATCAACAAAATATTTTGGTATTTTGATTTTTATATAAGACCTCTACAATTTATGGTCATAGTTCTAAGGGTTTGTTGGGAATATTTTATGGTTGCAAGGTTATATATTCACTCCAAACCCTAGTCACCTCATTCTAGGGCATAGTTGTGTGGAATTTGTGGAGATTTGGAATTGTTTTGACAAGGGTTTTGCTTTCAGATTTCATATCAGCAGTTACATATTTTATATCAGTCATATTTTGTTGGGTTTGAATCCATTTCTTCATAAAGATTCATCATTCCTTGGGTGGCTTGTAAAGGAGGATAACATTACATCATTTGGGTATCATTATTTGAAGGTTTGGACCATATTTTTACCATCATTGCGTGCATGTATAAAAATTAGACCTAATATATTTGTAATCAACCACCAACATTCAATAAAGTTTCCAAGTTTCATCATCTGGGTATGTTCTAATGTATTAAGCAATTTTATGTTTCAAATCTAAAGTTGTGATCTTGTTGGTTTACTTCATTTTAGTCATCTATTGGTGTTATTTGAATGTCATATTTCTATCTTTCCATCTTCATATCATGGAAAAAACACATGAAAACTAAACATAAAAAATCCAAGAAAAAATTCTAAAAATAAAATAAATTTTTTTAGGATAGCGAGTGAAAAATTAGATCAGAACTAGACAAGGTTCTTATAGTAGTATCAGAGCCTGGATCCTACCAGCCTGGAGGGTTAGATTGTTTATATGTAGCCACATGAAGTAGGTTCTCATAGGTATTAATTTCATAGAAGACTAGGACAAAAAGACTATCAAGAAGAAGAGGCTCCAATTGTAGATACAAATCAGTTTGGTATGGATAGGGAAAGAAGAGGTGAAAGTCTGCTGAGAGATGATAGGAATGTTGGTGATATTTTGATGGATATAGTAGAAGGTCAAATGGAAATTATAGTAGGACAACAACAAGCCAATAATGATTTAGCTCAAATGATGGCTTCCCAACAATAAATAATATAACTCATGACACAATCTATGGGTGATATTGGACTTAATGTAGCCCCTACAAGTGAAGGAAGTGTAGAAGGTACACCTTGTGTTAGGTGAACACATACTAATACAATGGATAAAACATTTCAATCCACATTCCTTCCAAGAAAGGAAGAAGAGGAAGAAGTTGTTGAGGATGAGGAAGAGAACCATTGGTGGATGAGTTGGTTACCATACATGAGGAGTATAGAGCACTTCTCGATGAAATTAAAGAGGACCTAAGCTTCAATAAATCCGTGAACCAATAGAAATATAGAAGAAGATAAAGGATGGAACAAAGACCTAGAAGACAAACAAGGCCACCTAAAGAGTACAAAGATGCATTTAAAAAAAATTCCTCTTCCTAATTTTTATGGCAACGGTAAAACAAGTGCTAGAGCATGGGTACATAAGCTTGATACTTTCCTCACACTCAAGCCAATGAGTGAGGTTAAGGCCATACAATTTTCTACTATGCATCTTGAGGGTTTGGAATATGATTGGTGGCATCACGAGCTTGTTTTGCAGAATCATGGGTTGATCACTTCATATGATGATTTCACATGAAAACTCATTACCACATTTGATAGGAAAGATGTGGATGTCTACTACAGAGATTTGGCACAATTGAAGCAGGTTGGTAGGGTGGAATCCTATGTCAATGAGTTCCAAAATATTGTAGTCATGGTTCTTGATATGTCAGAGAGGAGAGTGACTATGCTCTTTATTGAGGGATTGAATGATAGATTGAGAGGGTTGGTAAAGGTTCATTAGCCTAGTACACTTGATGATGCTATTGAGCTTGCACTTGAGTTAGACACTACTCCATCATATCAACCACAAAAGAAAGGTTTTAGAGAAGATAAACCATTTCAGAAAAGTTATAACTAGTATAAGTCCACACCTGCTAAGTTGGAATTTGATACAAGGAAAAAAATTCGCTTTTCTTGCAAAGAGCCATGGGAACCAAGACATTGATTCCTTGGTAAAGGAAAATTTCATCTTATTGAGATCACTTATGATTTGGAGGATGAGAGAATACATGATACTAGTATGGAGGGTAGTGATCATGAGGAGCAACCACCACCATTGAAGAATGATGACTTAGCACAAGGTACAATTGCTTTCCTATCAGGTGTCGCTAAGCATTATCCTTTTAAGGTTAGGGGAATCAGTGAAGGGACAAAGAGTATTATGTTTGGTTGATAGTGGTGCAACACAATTTCATTGATGAGGGTTTTGTGGTCAAGAGAGGAATACAAGTAGAGGATTTTCCTAGATTCATTGCCATGTTGGAAGATGGGTTCAAGATGAGTTGTACATGCAAGATTTCATAGTTGAGTGTTCAATTGGATAACTACACATTTATTGATGATTATTATGTAGTTGGTATTGGAGAATAAAAAATTGTATTAAGGATCCAATGGTTAAAATATCTTGGTAGGTACATTCAATATTTTAACAAGATGGAGCTTGAGTTCACTTCCAAGGGTAAGCAAGTGGTTTTGAAGGCCATAAATCATGGTAAACCTAAGGATAAGATATCCAAGATGATGAATGTTAGAATTAGCCTTGAGACATGTGATTTTCAGCTAGGCACACTATTGGGAGCAACACTTGTTGAGGAACAACCTACCATTGAAAAATATGCAAGAAAGATTAAGGAAGAGACTACAAGAAGGTATGAGGTAAGATCTAATTTTTTGATTTATAAAAGCAACCAATTTCCTTCATACAATCATGGAATGGTAGCCCTTAAGCATGAGGATGACAGTGTCAATAAATTTTCCAATGTTGGCACTCAAGTTTTGGTTATTAAACATGAAGAAATACATTATGGATTCAAGCCAAAAGGGTCTGATTTTGTACATCATACCATGGAGGATGTTAAGAAGACAAAATATATGTGTGTTGGATGGTTAGAAACATCTAAGAAGGAAAATATGTTGGCTTCCCAAGCAAGACAACACCTTAAAGAAATAAAGGAACAATTCAATCATATAGATCATGCAAGACAATGAAGAGACGCCTACTTTAGGTCACTATTTCTTCCAAAGGAAGAATGGGTAGAGGTTGACCATGCAAAGGAGGAATATTTGGAGGTAATCAAACAAGAAGAACATTTAGAGTTGCATGAACATGAAAAGAGGTATGATTCCAAAAAAATTATTTGGATTCATAACTTACATCACAAGGTTCATGGGTTTCCTCTTTTAGAAAGACCATTGAATGTTCAAATCATAGAAGAGGATGGGATAGTTGATCACTCACGGGGTGGACCAAACCCTATATTTATACTTACATAGGTATAGGGAGACATAAGTGATTCAGATTTTATTGGATCTTTATTCATTCATGGAGAGATTGAGGAGTTCACTCGTGATGAGATGCCTTCCCACCATGGAATACTTGGTTTTAATGGAATACTTGGTCATAGAATGAGTTTAAGTCAGATTTTCAGTTTTAACATTGTTGTTATCTTTTACACCAACAACTTTGAGGAAGTACGTGTGAGTCTTATGGATGTTATGATGATAAATGTCCCTCATTTCATGTTGAGCATGTATGGTGATACAAGAATGTTATGGGATCCTAGTATTTTGTGAAATTAATCAACCATGCACATGTGATTGCTTGTGGAAAAACAATCTCTGGGAAGGGAAGACTGTAATGTCTCTGATTTTTGGCTAGGATAAATTAATTAAATTAATTATTTATAAAGTTGTCCACAAAAATTAAATCAAAAGGATTACTTTATTTTTAATTAATTTAATTAAAAGTGACTTAAATAAAATAATAAACTATTATAAAGTCACTTTTTTGAAATAAAATATTAAAGTTACTTTTTTAAAAAATAAAAGAAAATCATAAAGAAACTTTATAAGGGGGAAATGAGGAAAATAAATTTAAATAAATTAATTCTCTCCCTAAGTGGGATGAACCCCTCATGGAAGGGAAAAATTCATTAAAAATAAAATATTGAGATTTGGGGTCCAAAAATTGTGTAAGAAACTACTATAAAAGGTCATCTATCCCTTCCAAGGCTTACTATGTTATTTTGGAAAACTTGAGAATTCTCTATCTTCAGTTGTGGATAATAGGTTCAACTATTTTTGAGGATGAAAACCCTTAGAAATTAGTGGTTTGGACAAAAAACCATTCCACCATGAGAGATGGATTCACCTAGGATCCATTATTGAGCTTATTTGCAGGTATTTCATGAGATTGGAAACTTCAAATAGCTGGGTTTTCAAGTAATCATCTAAGGTTTGAAGAAATAATTCAGATTCAAAGCAATACTATTTAGATATGGGTGTTATTTGGTCATATTTTTATCAAACAAAGTCATACAAGGGTTTGTAGGTGGAGCAACCAACTTTTGGAGGTGTTTTTGGTGAACAACAACATATTTTGGCATTCTGATTTTTATATAAGACCTCTACAATTTTATTATAGTCATAGTTCTAAGGGTTTGTTGAGCATATTTTGTGGTTGCAAGGTTGTATATTCACTCCAAACCATAGTCGCCTCATTCTAGGGCATAGTTGTGTGGTATTTTTGGAGATTTGGAATTGTTTTGACAAGGGTTTTTCTTTTAGATTTCATATCAACAGCTACAAATTTCATATCAATCATATTTTGTTGGATTTGACTCTATTTCTTCATAAGGATTCATCATTCCTTGGGTGGCCAACAAAGGAGGACAACATTACATCATTTGGGTATTTTATTTGAAGGTTTGGACCATATTTTCACCATCATTGCATGCATGTATAAGTATGAAACAAAAATTAGCCATGATCTATTTGTAATCAGCCACCAACATTCAATAAAGTTGCCAAGTTTTGTCTTCCGGGTATGTTCTAATGTATTAAGCAATTTTATGTTTCAAATCTGAAGTTGTGATCTTGTTGGTTTACTTCATTTCAGTCATCTATTGGTGTTATTTGAATGTCATACTACTATCTTTCCATCTTCATATCATGGTAAAAAAACTTATGAAAACCAAACATCAAAACTCTAAGAAAATTTCTAAAAACTAAATCAAAAGATTCGGGACAAAGAGTGAAAAAATTAGATTGGAACTAGATAGGGTTCTTACATACCATTCTTAAAGGATTGGTTTCATTAGAGAAGATGATTGATAGCAAGGACCACTTCAAGAACAAGGGAAAATCAAATCACGAAGATGACATTAAGGGTGCGAGCCTAGGAATGAGAAGCCAAAGATGGTTTACATCAGGAAAAGGCTTAGTCCAAATGAGAAACAAATGTTGGTCAACTTATTGAGCAAGTTCAAGAAATATTTTTCTTGGTCATATGAGGATCTTCAAAATTATAGGGAGGATTTGTTTCAACATACCATGCCACTCTAACTAGATGCTAATTCATTCTGGAAAAGTAAAGACCTCTTAGTCCTACCTTATCCCCACAAGTGCAAAATGAGTTGATGGAGTTAAAGAAAGTCATTATTATCAAAGTCATTAGACACTTTGAGTGGGTGTCCAACCTTGTCTTTGTAATTAAAAAAAATAAAGAGATAAGGTTTTATGTTGGATTTAGGAATCTCAACCATAAATATCTCAAGGATAACTACCCTCTCCTGAGCATAGATCATTTGTTGCAAAAAGTAATTGGATGAGAATTAATATCCACAATGGATGGCTTCTTGAGCTACGACCAAGTGGTTGTCAAAGAATCAAAGCAACAGAAGAAGACATTCACTACTCCATGGGGTATGTATGTCTATGTAAGGATGTAATTTGGATGATTGAATGCATATTCAACTTTTCAAAGAGAAATGTTCATGGATTTTGTTGATCTCATTGGCAAGATTATGGCTGTATACCAAGATGATCTAACTGCATTCTCAAAAGAAAGAGATGAGAATTAGAGACATCTTAAATTGATCTTCAAAATATGTTTAGAATATGGGATTTATATAAATCACAAGAAGTGTAAATTTGGTGTCTGAGGAGGGAAAACTCTTGGAGCACATTGTGTCAAAAGATGGGGTGAAAATAGATCCATTATGAGTCAAATACATTGAAATCGTCCCTCAACTCAAACTAATCAAAGGAATTCAATCTTTCTTTGAAAAAATAATTTTTTTTAGGAGGTTTGTCCCTATTTTTAAAAAATACAAAGGCCATATCAAAGATGCTCAAGAAAAAGAAATTATTTGAGTGAAGTGTAGAGCTAGTTGAAGCATTAAGTGACATCAAACATGCAATTGAGGAGGCACCTTTTCTAGCAAGTCTTAATTATTATAAGCCTCTCTAGTTGTTTTCTTTTGATTCCTTCTACACTATTGTTGTTGTGTTACTACAAAAGAACAAATAGGGATATGAGTAGCCATTGACATTTTTAATAAATCATTGCAAGTAAATGAATTGGAATATTCCACAATGGAAAAGCATTCATATGTATTGGTTAAGGTTTAAAAAACTTTAGATCATACCTTGTAGGGGCTAAAACCATAACATATGTGCCACAACCAGTTGTAAAAGACATATTCATGCAACTTGAGGATTTAGGTAAGAGATACTGGTGGTTCAATAAAATCCAAGAATGTGACATGGAGGTACAAGTCACCAAGGATTTATTAAATTGATGGCTAATTCCAACTTGGGAATAAAAAAGTAAATGATATAAGTATAGATGATGTTGTTCCTTGTCAACCAATTGACAACCTATGGTATAAATATGTAGTTTTCTACCTTGAAAACATGAATTTACCATCATATATGGATGATAAACAAAGAAGGAATCTCAAGCTATAACCACAAAGGTTTGTGTTGGTCCACAATGAAATGATGTGAAGGAATCATGAAGGGGTATTTCTTAAGTGCTTAGATGTCAAGTAAGTTGGTGTAGTGATGGAGTATCACCATGGAATTTGTGGAGAACATCTCAAGGATAAAATTACAACTCTTTAAATCTGTAGGGTTGGGTATTTCTAGCCTACATTTTTTAAAGACGTGGCTCAGATGATCTGAAGATGTGATTCATGTCAAAGGTTCTCAAGAAGGTTAATTTTTTTTGATGTTCTTCCCCTTTCACCTCTCATAGTTAATGCAACTTTTTAGTAGTGAGGAATTTATTTCATT
Organism: Sequoia sempervirens; assembly: GCA_007258455.2. Classification (NCBI taxonomy): domain Eukaryota; kingdom Viridiplantae; phylum Streptophyta; class Pinopsida; order Cupressales; family Cupressaceae; genus Sequoia; species Sequoia sempervirens. Next base: position 90,565 of record VDFB02131225.1, on the reverse strand, counting down.
GGAGCAAGAAAATATAGTAATGGATGCAAGTGGATAATTGTGGCCATTGACTACTTAATCAAGTGGATTAAGGTAGTTCCAACCCATAATGCAACATTTAGGGTGGTAGTATAATTTCTAATAAACAATATAACTAGATTTGGTGTGCCTACCAAGATTTTAGTTGATAATGCAATGTGCTTTAGACCTAAGACATGCTAGACATGTGTTGGTATAAATTTGGTAGAGTCATATCCATATCATCCACAAAGAAATGGTCAGGTTGAGTCAAGTAACAAAAGTCTAATGAAGATTATAAAGAAAAAATCATATCAAAATAAGAAGAGATGTGATGACAAGCTGAAGTGTGCTCTTTGGGTTGACAACTAATTTCAAACAAGCTATAGGAAAAATTACATTTGAATTAGTATAAGACATGAAGGCTAAAAGTTCTATCAATACAGAGTTTCTTGTATACCAATTGTTGCAAGGTGTATATGATGATTAGTATGATGCAATATCTTTAGAGGTTCATGGCATTGACTGAGTTAGATGAAAAAAAAAAGAGTTTCACATGATAGAAATTTGCAACATAAAAAAATGAAACACCTATTTGATAAAAGGCCATCACCAAGAGACTTTTAGGTTGGTGTTATTGTTATTTTATAGAATGTCAAGTTTGAGGATAAGAGAAATCAGGGAAAATTTTACCCTATGTGGCTTGGGTCTTATGGAGTAGTTGAGAGGTATGAGATCAATTTGTATCATATCATGGAGATTCTCATGCATGGTAAACATATGAAACATTACTTAGTGATGAAGTTTTATTTTTTGACTGTTAAGTTCAAAGCTATATCTTGGATCTTTGTCTAATATTTTCTTGAGAATTCTTGAATCCTATTGGCCATGTTGGTGTGTGACCTTCCTATTTTGTCTCATATTTTTTTATGCCAATTTTTGGTCTTCTTGAAGATCTAGATTCTCATGGTGCCTATGGGAGTCACCCATCACCAACTAGAGCCACTATTGGGCCTTTTTCAAAAAATTGAAAATTTATTATTTTGTTCATGCCCAAAACTATCAAGATTCTTTCTTCATGGACTTCAAAATCCTTTACAAACTTGGAACCTTAATGTTTCCTTTTGTTCCTTGCTTCCCCCTTCTAGATATATATTTTTTTTATTCCCTTTCAAACCCTAGGTCTCAACATGAATCAAGAACTTTATGTTTTAGATCTACATTTCCTTCCAAAGTCTACTCCCTAACATGTAAAGATTATTGATCCCCTTTGAACTTGGGATCTAACTAAAAATTGAAACCTTGGGTTTTAGTTTGAATTTTCTCTCTACTCTCAACCTCCTCAATAACATGTGAGCTTCAAAATTTGATTAGGACTTGGAACCTTAGGTTCCAAGTCCTAGTTCCATCCTAATGTCCACAAGTCTTATATATAAATTCCAATGTTTAAAGTTCCTTTTGGAACCCAAATCCACGAGATAAAGGCAGGGTCTTGGAGTGGGTAGTGTAATGAATGTCAAAACTTTGTGGTAGTTCCAAAACTAGATTAAGTTACTGACAAGATATTTATTTTGAAACCTTCTCTAAATTTCTAGTTGGATGCCAAACCTCCAAAATCGGTAACATAAGAAAGTAAAGGAATGTGCCAAAGTATTTCAAGGTTCCAATAATTGGAAGAACCACTAAAAAGGTCCCTAACAACATTGAAGTTCTTGAAAATTCTCTAAATGTTGAAACCTATTTATATGAATATTTTCAAAGAGTTCCAATAGGGCAAAGATGCTCTAACAACTAAGATGTTATTGATAGAGTGCTTGGTAATTTTTGAGAACTAGTGATATGACCAACATGGAGATGCAAGAATATTTTGAATTCATTGGAGCATCCTAAGGAACTGGGAACTGGGAACCTCTACCAAATCTTTGAGTTTACAATATACATTTGGCAAGTGATAAAGGAGAAAGTAGTATTGTCAGAGGTTTGTGGTGGTTCCTAAAGCACATCTAGGGCTTGAAATGGTTATGATTTTTTCCCATAGTATTGACAACTTTTCAAAAGCTAATATCTAAGAAAAGAGGCTAGTGATATTCCTGATCTGTAAAGGCTAGATGCTTGTGAAGGATCTCGTATAAGTTTTTAACAAAAATTTAAATGGTTTATGAGTGTCAAATGTAATGGTTTTGTGTTTACTCTCCCACCTACCTACCATTGATGTAGGGGAACTCTCCCAACTACCTCAATTTACCCCATCTACTCTCCATTACTCCTACCAACAATTGCTATTCAATTTGAGACACTAATTTTGGGTAGGAATGCTTAAAGACCATTGATTTTCTTGGAGTCACAATGTTACAATTAGGGTTTTGGAACTCAATATGGTTAAAGTGATTCTTGGATTACTTTTGAGGGGTTGGTTAGTGATTATTCCTATCAAACAAAGTAGGTGTCAAAGCTTTCTAGGGCTTCAATAATTAAAGTAAATTTCAAGAAGGCAATGGATTCTATTGAAGTGTCAAAATAGAATATTGTTGTGAATATCATAGGTTTCATGTCACTAGTACTGTAGGTACACTTTTAGGGGAATTTATTAATGTAATAGAGGTTTCCTCTTAGCATAAATATTGTTTTGAGTGTAACCTTAATTTGATAAATGTGGCAGTATTTTGAAAATATTACAATATTTGTAATAATCATTTTTATTTACACATGGATTTGTGTAGTTCAGTAATGGAAAACTAAGTATTTTTTATGTGTGATATTCAAAACTTGATGCATTTTAAAGCTTTGGTCAAATCTTCTACACTTTATTTTTCTATAGTTCTTTCTTGTTAATTGTGACTCTGTAACCCATTGATAGGCTTCAATTTGGAATATATTGGCTCAATCACACAACTAAAAGAATAAAATATTAAACTACTATTTCTATCCCAATTTTAGTTTTCATGCAGTTCATGATTTCAATGTAAATAGGGAATAAAAATCATAATCTTCACATATAATATCCTATGAGAAATTTATCTTGCCCCCACCTTGCACTCATTCGTAATAGAGTTGTAATAAACTATATTGAGGTGTTAAGATAGCTAGTTGCTCTCAACCCAGTGATGATATTTGGAGTTGAATCAATAGTATGGGTTTAGCTATTGTTATTTTCAATTGTTCATTTCATTTACTCTAGCCTCTAAGAATACCCTCCTAACTCAAAGTTGATCTCAAAGTGTAGAAGAGAAAACCCACTTTCATAGAGTTAACCTTTAATCCTCTATGGTCTATGGATGAGTAGGTTTCACTTTCATGATGACAAGCTTATCCTTCAAAGTTATATTTTGATCTAGGAAGTGGAAAAATGATTTTGGGACCCAAGTTACCATGCATCAACTATGCAAAAGGCTTAATGTGGATCCAAGTGAGGTTCCATTATAATAAATTTCTATAAAATTATATATCATAATAGAATAAGGCTTGCTCATAGATAGAACTTGACATGCATCAACAAGGACACATAAAATCCTCTTGAATATCAAAAGATATATGCCAATAATTGCATACTTGGTTTTTAAGTATGATCAATGTTCGAGTCATACTTGAGACAAATGGGAAACACTATCCTTCATATCATTGTATGAAGATGTGTGTTCTGTAGTGTAGAAAAATGTACTCCTTTACATTTTCACACTTTGTTTGGGCCATCTTAATTAAATGGACTTAATTATGCCTTAATAAGCCCTATTTTACATCTACAAGCCTAGTAAATTACATTTTCCGAAAGGGAAACTTGACAATAATTAATGCCAACACATAACACTTTACCTTGAGCAATGTGTGTTCCAAGAATAGGGACATAGGACCCATTCGCCCATGGGCGAATAGGCCCACCCTAAACCTTTGAACCCATTTTTAAAACATGTTTTTGGCGGTATTTTAATGTCTCTAAATTCAAATTTTGATGTCAACTTGTAATGTTTAATTTTTGGGAAATTAAGGATACATACCTATAAATACAAGGTTATTTCATCAATTCAAATCCTAGAACTTCATGAGAGAATTAATTCAAGTATACAAGAGAAAATTTTATGATAAAAGGAATTCAAGAGTAGATTTATCAAGAATTTTTTGTAGCAATCAAGATCTCAATCATCATGTCAAAGTCTTAAGCATCATGCATTTTTTTTGGAGCTAACATTGTGATGTAGGTTTCAAAGATCAAGTCAAGTATTCAAAGCATCCATTCAAGCATCAATATCCACATCCATTGAATCCATCTCATACAAGATCAAGATCAATATTGCAGATTTCCAAGGGTTTATTCAAGGGTTTGGTGAGTTGCAACATAGATTTTTTCATTCATCATTCTTTTCACATTTCATTATTTCAATTTAAGGCTTAATTACCCAAACGGGGTTTGACCAAGGAAAACCCCCATCACAAAAAAAAAAAAAAAAAAAAAAAATTCCCCTCTTGTGTTTGTGTTGTAGATCTTAGGTTGAAGGATTGAAGATCTTTTGAAGTGCAAAATTGCAAAAGTTGTCAAAGTTGCAAGAAAAGTTGTCAGGATCATGGAAACTCGGATCTCAGATTTATTTTTCGTCATTTTTTAGTGAAACTAGTGGGAAATTGCATCTTAGACCTGTATTCAAAGGCTCCCAAAAATTTAGTTCAAAAAGTTGTCTTAGGACACATTTTCCATTTCTAGACACCTAGCAACCAATTTTTGAGGCAAGTGTCTTTCACTCATCCAAAAACTACAAAATTTACTTTTTCGATTAGATCTAGGCTTCATCTACATGAATCAAGTCTTAGGTTATAGATTTGAGATCATTTGCTATTTTATTTTCATCTCCCAAAAGTGTTGTTTGAATTTTACCCCCTGTCCACACACACATAAAGGAAATTGTCAGATCTTCCATAGAATTGACTCACCTAAGGGCTGAAAGTTAATTCTATCTTGGAGGATCTTATTTCCTAAATGAAATAGAAAATAGGCAGGTTCATTACACCCCATTTTCCCTTTCTATTTATAGTAAGTTTGGTGAAACATTCCAAATTTAGTATAAAACCCTATGTTTTGAACCCTTACCCCATTTTTCTATGTTTCATCCCTCCAAAAAAAAATTCTACATTGAGTACTAATATTCTTAACCATTTGATCTCATTTATCTTATGGTGTAATCTATAATGCTTTTATATTATTCCAATTCACTGACTATATAATAATTGCACTTTCCACTAATGATCTTAATGGTCAACAATAAGATATTAGGAGATGTTATACAACATAATTGTAGATGGTTTGTATCTTAACTCAATCTCAACAACACCAATGAATTAAATGGTATTTCCCTTCATTTAATCATACAACAATTTGGCACAACTATAGTAACCTTCCCTTAGTTCACCCAATAGTTCCAACATTATGATTCTTATACTTGAGAGGTCTATAGTCATCATGAATGTTGGAGTACAGGACCACTGAGAGGGGGGTGAATCAATGGTCTAATAAAACCAATTTTAGAACTTAACACACTTGAATACACAAATATTCTAAATATTATATGCTATGAAAATAAAAAATATGTGAAACCAGAACACCACATTTGAATAAGGGATAATCAACCATGCACAAAGCAACACAACATCAAGAAGAATCAAGACATGATACTTACGAGTGGAAAAACCCTAAAATGGTGAAAAACCCACTCTTAACAATTTCTTTATTAAGCCACACTTGCTAAAACTTGTTGTTTACAAATTGTATGCCTCACTATAAATACAACAAGCCTCACTGGAAATTAATCAAGCCTCACTAGCAAGTTTCCATGCCTCACTAGCAAATTCTCATGTCTTACTGATAGTCTCCAAGAGGTAAAGTGAAGAAATTCAAAGGGTTACTCTGTTACAATTCAAATCATATCAACAAGCCTTGATAAACTCAATATCTTGTTCAATTGTAGAAAGAAAACAAACTTATTGTACCTACCTTGTCAACATCTTTTCAATTTGAACTTTACATCTACTCTGTCAAAACTCAATCCAGCCTTATCACAACATATCTCGTCAATCTGAAAATATAATTCAGTATAATTCATTTACTCTTTTTGTAATCATCATGCTTTGTTTATGAAAAGTACATACTCACCTTTGTTTTCATATTTCAATCAAGAAATTTTCATGAAAGGTTACAGTCATATTTCTGCAATCACCATACTCTATTCATGAAAGGTTACTGTCACGTCTATTTTTCATATTTTAGTCAAAAACCTTTTCCCACACTCACCAAGCTCATTCCATTTTCAAACCATGGCACATCACATACTGTATGCAAAGGAACCTTTAAAAAAACAAACTATTAAACTCACTTCATATCTCATACATTCCATCTTCAAAAATAAAAAACCCCAACACCATAAAATGACCGTTGATATTCAAAACTATAAGATTGAAAACTCCTTCTTCAATGTTTGGCACCAACCAAAAAATAGATCCAAAAACTATTCATCTTCAATCAACAAAAAAACTAAGCAAAGACACATGACGGTCAAACTCCCGTCAAAGAATTAGCTTTTGGAAAAAGTTGTTGGAAGGTTTAAATATAGACCTTTGATTTTGAATTATTGCCACATCCAACTTCAAATAGTAGCCATCAATCTTCATTTGAAAATTATAAGCCAAGATTATGACTTGCCCGACCAGTTAGTACAAAAAGAGGGGTCGGTTGATGAATGTCTTAAAAACCTTAAGCTCATAACTTAAAACACCTTTAACTTGCTATAGCAAGTCACCGAGTTTTTATACCAAAAAGAAAGATTACTAATTTTTTTACATAAAGACCTAAATATTAGAGTTTTAGGCTCTTGAATCTAAAAAAAACCTAAACAAGATCAATACCCCAAAAATATTGAATACCCGTGATCAAACTTCAACCTTTGTAAAACAAAATATATTAGTAACTGATGTAGAATACTATATCACTGACATTTTCCAAGAAAGATAAGCTTTGATACTTTTAGGGTTTTGAACCTTTGATGCTTTGATGATTTTAGGGTTTTAACTTTTGATGCTTTTTGATGCTCATGACAAGTACCTTTGATGCTTTGAACCTTTGATTGTGAGCTTTGAATGAATCCCATGCCTTCAAGCACCATGAGATGGCCAATAATGAGTTTTCCCTGTAGCAATTCCTGAAGCAACTGAACTTCAACTTATGACATCAATGAAAAAATAATGCCAATACAATAATGTAGCCGTATAAAGCCTTTACCAAAACTCACATCATTCTTCCATTGGCTAACTTCATTACATCCCAATTCAAGAACAAGAAAAGGTACTATTCAATTTATTGGTTACCCAAATTTTCACACATAAGCATAAATCATCTTGGATTAATAATTTTCAGCTACAAGAGTGGATAATTCAAAATTTTGTGCTATAGAAGCTACAAGAAAGTTTATCAAAATTTCAACTTATTCAAGAGATATTTTTGGTATAATTTTTTCTTTATTAGATTCTACTCATAAGTTTTGTGAAGGAAATGGTGAAAGGAAGTGGCTCTTTTCATTTAAATCTAACAAAGATCCCTTTTTAGTCATTCTTGGCTAGGTATGTGTACCCTCTTCTCAAGCTCTAGTTTGAGCACAAGCAAGCAGGATGTTGGCACCCCAATTTCATGTCTCATTTTTATTTGCTCTACTCCAAAGGCTATGCATTTGACCTTATCCACCCTCTATTGATAACCAACCTAAGATATCCTATTTGGTTTCCCTAGATGACAAATGGTGGCCAAAATCCATAAAAGTCTATTTGGGCTTTTTCTGGCATTTTCCTTAGCATTTTTTTTGTGTTTGTTAAAGTTTCAAAGTTTCTCATACCTGCATGCCGCCCCTACTAATCCAAAATCCCCACTCTAACCCTTTTGAAATAAACTAATTGTTGGTTTCTCAACATTTTAGATTGTTGATGTTTCCCATACATTCATACCTCCTTTGGCATTGACCATTCCTTATTTGGGTATCTCCATCCATCCTTGAAGTCCTGATACCCCACTTTATTCTTTGTCAAAATTTTCCCAAGTATTTATCATCCTTTTGTAGTTTTTGATCTCTCCATCCTCATCAATCTTGTCATCCCAATCATTCCTTCCCTAAAATTCGAACATCTCAACTTCCCCTTAATAATTTCTCAAAATTATTTTGTTTTTCAAACTTTCGCTATTTCCCATCCCTTCCAATCCTGACATCCCAAAAGTTTTTTTTTCCCCTAAGTCCCTCTTTGTCGAATTTTCATAGTATCTTGTTCCCCAATACCTTCATCTAACAAGCTTTATCTGAATGATGTCATGTTGATATCAGAAAACCTAATGACATCATTTGATGTCACTTTCTTGTCGAAATTTTAGAGTTGCTTTATTGTAGTATCTAGTCAACTTTCCCTCCAAAGTTTAACTTTGATCCTTTTGTTGACATCATGTTGATGTCATTTGTCCGTTGGAATTTCATACTTCCTCGTCCATCCCTCCATTTGGGTATCCATTTTTCCACAACCCCACTCCCTAAACTCCAATCCATTATGCCCCATAATTCTCTAAGTCTTTCAGAGTTAGACTTTTGGGCATCCCCTATTTATTTAATTCATCTTTGAAATCCCAAAATTTTGTTGCTCCTTTGTTAACATCTATCGAAGTGGAATTTTGACCTCCCCTTAACTCACAACCAAGTTCAGTTTCTTCCCGAACCTTGATCTCAACTTCCCATATGTCATTCCTTTGTTGAAGTTCCCTTGTTGGTCTTCCCCCTTTCCTCATCCCTTCTAGCACAACTTCCAAGTTTCCTTTGACTCTCGATAGTCTAAAACTCTTGTCATTTCTCATTGTAGTTTGTACCTACCTGTAGAATGATCGAAGAGTGTTATTAATGCATTTTCAACACTTGCCAACAATCAAGTAAAATCTAATGGTGCCCAAAAATCATTCTTTATGTAGATTGGCATGAATCTAGAAGGGAAAACAATGATTTTTCCATTCCCTAATTTATTCATGATGTTAAGTTTCTAGCATTTGATAATTGAGATGTCATTTTAGGCTTCTATTCTAATGCATTTTTAGGTCAATTTGTTTTCCCCTGCATACTATCACACCCCATTGTGTGTTTACCTATTTACTATTACTATGTTAGGGTAATTATCGCATGTGTGAATGTATTTGGAATTCTGATTGGAAATATATGTGTTTGCACCTTGTTATCAATGAATTATGAATGAATGTTTATTTCATTTAATGACTATGATGAAATGCATATTTGGAAATGAATGGTTATTGAATTGATTTTCTAATTATGAAAGGGATAATACAAATGTTTGTATTGATGAAAGGATGACTAGCATGAAAATATGTTAAGTTGCATGCAGGTTTAGAATCAATCCTCTAAAAGGGAGGGGAAGTATCACTTGGGAGAAGAACTTGGTGAAGTAACCGGTAATGAAACCTAATTGAGCTTATACGCACACTCACTAGTAGAATGGTCGAGTCATGTCATAGTGTTTGGGAATTGGTAAGTTATCCTTTAACATGATGTGTTTGCAATAGGAAGGAGTTTGAATTAAATTAGGAGTATTCTTGGTTTATGTTTAGTGCTTGGTGCATGTGAGTAATTCTTTATATTGCTATGCTTGATTGATGAGATGTACATACGTTGAATGTATATATGTGTATACACACACATGTCAATGATAATCCATACACAAGAAGGAATGCGTACATGAGAGTGCATAGGCAGACGCACCTATGTGCACTTATGGACGGGTTACTTATGAGCATGGAGATATCGAGAGGACAATATGACATATATATATATATATATACGTCGTATGTATGTATACATATATATATATATATATACGTCATATGTGTATATATATATGTCATGTATATATATCTACCAATGAGACAATAATTGTTTATTTATGTGAATGAGTTATCAAATGTGTATATATATAAGATATATACATATATACATATGTATACATGTATCGATGTATACATATGTAAAAGAAAATGGGAATGCCATACGGATACATCGACATATGTATGCATACACATACATGCATATTGATTTATATAAGAATATATATATACAAATGATGTGGTATGTGAATATTAACTTGATCTTATTCATTTGAATATCAAATGTATACATATTTAGTTAGCATGGAATATGTATAAATGAATATATATACATATACATATATATAGAATTGGGGCTATTTATTGATATATATATGCAAATATGTATATATATTTATAGAAAGTAATTAAGGAACATTTGTATATATATTATGCAAAGTAATTGAAGGTCGATTTATACTTATATTATGAAAAGTAATTGAAGGTTGATTTATACAAAGTATAAAGGCTGATACATACAAGTTTATGCATTAGTCTATGAATGGAAAATATGGTGCACTATATTATAGTGCTCAAGCAAATGTAAAGGCATATATATCATCTCAGATCAAATGATAAATGAATACGTGAGGTTTCGATCTGTTGAATGAGTCAATGAACTAAAATATAGTACATCGTGTAGATAGCATACCAAATCAAAATGCAGATATAAATGCAAAGAGTCAGATCATACCATGTGTTGACTATTTGGATTTGACTTAGTCGATTGTAGATGTGTTGAAAATCTAAGATAGACCATTTCAAATAATAAACCATGGGCCTTGTTAATAGGGAACACCTACAAACTTGGCACCACCATATGAATTATTTGTATGTTTTAGATGTATAACAAGCTTGAAATTGAATAGATGGGTTAAAGCATATGCTATTTTGAATGTGTCAAACCTATTGTGTCGATCATTGGATCCATTTCCTGTGATGAATTAGTGACAATTCTCATGTAAGTTTCCCACCTTTCTTCTTCTAAGTTGAGTCAATTTTAAAAGGCTGAGAAGTGGCAAACTACAAACCTTAATTGTAGCCTTGTGAGGCTAAATCTTGTGTATAAATATGGGTCGATCATACCTCATTTCCTACACTTTTTTCATCTGCAACATTACGTTGCCATATCTGTTGTATTTTTCATTTGAGTGAGTGGTATTTTGCCAAGAGCTTTTGTTGAGAGAATTTTAGTGAGGTTAAGTGAATGAAGGTTATTATCTAAGTTGATTGCAAGAGAAGGCCAAGATAGGAAGCTCTATAGTCAATTGGATTAATCATTTCATAGGCATGAAATACTATCTTATTCTATTTAATCTTCAAATCTAAAAGATTACTATCTTGATTTCATGTTGTTGAATTGCATTAGATTGCTTATATTAGAGAAAAGTCTATTTGATTATTAAAGAGGAAAGATTGTGATAGGTGTGTTTTCCATATAAGTGCTTGTATTTACTCCCTATTAAGGAGAGTTTGTTGACATCATTAGTATTATATACTAGGAATGGTGAATTTGGAATAACTTGTTAAGTTATGGTTTTATGGAATTGGATATCTTATGAGTTAAATCCTAGGGTTAGGTTATCCATTGAAGGGAGGGTAATTTTTTCTTTTGTTATGTTCATTTGATAGAGATGCTATCTAGTTTTGGAAAAGGGAATAGGTCAAACCAGAGGTTAGGATTACCTATTGACAGTTTACCTATGCATAGATATAATGGTCTAAAGTAGAACGAGCTAGGGTAGTGATTGTGAATAGGATGACTGTCACTTGAAGTACTAAGTGAGAATACTTTGGCCAAAGTAGTGTGTTTTCCTTTGGCTCCACTGTCAGTTCACCATGTTCCTTGTTATGCATGCTAGATCAGGATTGTAAGGTCTACAAGTTCTAGTTATGTAGGAAAAATTTGTTGGCATATGGCTTTAGGAGATTGTTCTTGGCTACTAGTGTTGTCATTGATGGCAACTAGAGTCAGCAGTATGGTCTGTAGTTTAGAGGCAGTTCATACCGGAAAGGAAAGTAGAAGACAATACTCTACCAATAGAATGTATGAAGAATAGAGTATCTGGTTGGTAAGTTGGTCTGGATACTTCACCAAATCATTATTTTATTGTGTGGATCCCTAGGGATGTTTTTCAATCATGTATGCTATCTTTTTGATAAGTTTTATGATATTACATTGATCCATGTATGAGTTTGGAGACTCGGTAGAATAATTTATTGCTTATTTTCTCACTGTGGCTGACCTGTTGCATATGGCGTGTTCCAAATGTATGAGGAGTATGTGTTTAACTATTTCTTATATTGGAAATTTTAGTTTGGGTCCCTACTATAGTCTAATCAACTTGTGTGGGTACGCATTAGTTCTAATTGGTGTTTGGAGCTGACCTGTGGAAAAGTATTATATTTTGTTTCAAGTCGACATACAGAAATAAAATTCTTGTTAGTGGATATATAAGTGAGATTGGTAATTCATTTTAGGGGTGAGATATTTTGATGCACGAAGTGGTGAAAAGGTGTGTGCAAAAAAGTGTAGAATAGCTACATGAGGCACTATCAGATTATCTGGCAAGAGAATATTGTTTGTGCAACATAAGGGTTTTTGTAGAGTAGAGCAAGTAGAACAGAGCAGAAGTGAAAATTAGGCAGAAGGTCCAGGGTCAGTCGTCATGTACTTCATAGGAACTGAAAGCAGGCATATAAAGATGTTATTTTCTCAGTTCATATTTTGAATAGATTCAATCTAAACTTCTTTTGGACAGTGAGGCCTCTTTTGTATTTTGAGCAGTGAGCTCTAGGCAGTGTGCCTGAATGCAAGTGGATTCCTCTTTTTATCATACTTTTAATAGAGTATACTTTGTGGACTAATCTCCACCGTGGTTTTTCCCCTAATAGGGTTTCCATGTAAAAATATTGGTGTTATGGTGTTCACATTGTCTTATTAATGTGCATGCATGTTTCCTTCTATTTCTTTGTTGTGGATGCTATTAGAAGTTAAATATTGTTGTTGATAGTTTAAAATCTAATTTGAGATTCAAAATTGTAGAACACTGATTCACCCCCCCTCTCAGTGTTCATAGTGTCCAACAATTGGTATCAGAGTAGGTTCCTCTTCTAAGTTTAACAGCTTGAGGTGGATCTTGGATTACAATGCATGTAAGTGGTCTTCAACAACAACTTATGGTGGCACTTGATGATCTTGATCAGTCTAAAGTAGAGGCCATGGAACTAAAAGCAAACCTTGTGGCTGCCAAAAAATTCATTCAATCACTAAAGGTTAAAATAAATGAATCAAGGGAAAAGAGGAAGAACTATGTGGTCAGTTGAAGAAAAAAGAAAGAAGAGGCCCGAAAGATGTTCATTTGAATCAAACCCTAAAAGAAATAATAGAAGAATGTGAAAATCTTGCCAAGGACAATACTGCTCTAAAGCTTGAAATGGAATCTGTGGCAATGAAGTTAAATAAGAGATTGAAGAAAGAAAGAAGAATGAGGAGAATCTAGCCCAGTCGTTGAAAGAGAAATTTGAGGAATGCAACAAAGTAAATAGTGGATTCATTTAGTTGGAGATTGAACTGCAACAGTCCAGAAACAATGAAGAAGAGCTTGAGAGACAGGTAGTTATTCTCAGAGATGAGCTTGCCACTGCAAATGAGTTTAAGGAAAAGTTCAGGATCAGTTCTGCTAAGCTTGATGAAATAACTAAAGGAAAAAAGGATACAAATGATAGGAAATGTCTTGGCTATGAGAAGGATGTGAGCTCTAGATCTGAACAAAAGGACCCTGAAAAGAAGAAAAAAGGCAGAAGATATCTGGTAAAGCAACCTAATGCTTAGAAATTTAATGGATATTGCTTTGTTTGTAATAAATTTGGGCATATGGCTTCTTAGTGTAGAAGTAAGATAAGTTCTGGCAATCCATCATTTTCTAGTCAATGTTTTAACTGCAAAAATTTCGGTCATAAGTCATTAGAATGCAAAAGCATGTTTGTCAATAAAAGGAATGTTAAATGTTATATTTGTGGGAAGTTTGGACATGTTTCCAATCAGTGCAGATTAGGAGGAAATAAGTGGAATGGATGGTATAAGCAGAAATATCTAGTATGCTACAATTGTAACAAATCTGGTCACATTGCAAGAGTCTGCAGAAACAGAAACATGAATAAAAGAGGTTCAGAATATCAAGGTAGAAATTCATAGAAAAAGTGACAAAGGAAAATGAAAATAATTTGTGGAGGAGATAAGAGATCAAATGAGAAAAATGTGGGTAAAGAAGAATGGATCTGATGAAGGTAATAAGACTGTACTGAAAGCTCCCTCTGGTAGTTCATCAGGAAATTGATTTTAGGCCATTGGCCTAGGGGGATTTTATCATGAAAATATTTTGTCCCCCCCGTGTGTAGTTGGTTCCGGATTGTAGGAAGTTGTTTGTAGTTGTGTTATTCATCCTCAAATGTACTAGTGATCGCCTCTTGAAATTCCATAGATGGATTTCTCTCTTGTTGTTCAAAAATAGTGTAACTAGAACATCTCGGGCAAAGAATTTAATGTGATAAGTTAGGTGTGCAAAGTTATAAAAGGGAATTTGAAACCCTCATTTGTCACCGTGCACCAAAGGAGAATAGTTGGAGAACCTTTTTTTCAACAAAATTTCGAAGGAGCAAAGGTCAAATTAGCGGAAAAATTTCTAGGTATTTATGTTGATTATCAATTTTATACTCATTCTGTGATTGGTAGAACTCTGTTTGGTACGGAAAATGAAACAAATTAAAGGAATAGTAATTCTAGAAGAGTATAGTAGTCAAAAGTTTAGGGATGTGAGAAATTCGTTGTCTCACATTGAATTGAAGAAGCTTGGAGGAGCGAAACACAAGAATCTGGATATCTGGAATGAATTTCCTCATTTCATCAACGCGGAGGTTGTTTGGTTTATCTTGAATAGATTGGATGATGATATCCTTACTCTGGATAAACCCTATCAAATTTCTAAGGATGTAATAAAAAATCTAACAGGTTTGTGCAATGTTGGTGATGTCCCTAAAAAGAAATCAATTTGAAATGTTGAAGTCGAAGCCCTAACCAATGTAACAAGAGATCAGTGGGTGTTGATAATTACCTCGATCAAAGACCCATTAACAAGGTATATTGCATATGGAATTTCATACAATATTTTCTTCAGAAACCGGGAAGGATCAACATTAGTAGGCATAGTCTATATTGCACACAAGATGATAATAGAAAATGAAGACTTTGATCTTTGTGGATTGCTGAAGGATCAACTAATGGAGAATGTGCAATTGAAAAAGGACATAGATTGCTCTTTCAAGTTTAGTACCTTGGCTATATGCATTATGATGTATTTCTTGAATTGCTTGCCTCTAAATGACAATGTAGTATGGAAGCAAAATATGTCGGTCTGCATGCAAATATTTGAGCATTTCAATTCTTTTGAAAATGGTGAACAAGTTTATGAGAACTTCTTTGGAAATTTGTTAAGAAAGTTTGGTATTCCTCTTCCGGTAAAAGCAATTGAAATTGGATCATCCTCCAGTAAGTCGGAGAAAAAGTAGAAGAGAGAAAGAGAGATGGTTGGTGACACTCCTCCGACGCCTAATTCAACAAAACTTGAAGGAAAAGGTAAAAAGCAGATAGTTGAGGATGTAGTCGATGAAGACTCTGAGGAATATACACCAAGAGATCAACCAAAATCAGTTGAACCGGTTGTGGTTATTACAGATGAAAGCGATGAAGAAGGTGCACTACTCAAAGCAAAGATATTGCAGATTGTTCAAGAAGAAATTGGAAATCAAAAGATAACTGACATATGGATGAATGGTCCATCATATGAACAAGACCTCATTGAAGACACTCTAGGAAGATAATTTATTGATAATAACATTGATCTAAAAAGTCTGTAGAATGTGCTTCCGAAAGAATTTATTGAATGTATCAAGGAGGCTATGGACTCTGTGTCTTAGGATAGAAATGAAGAGGAAATAATCTCTCATCTGAAGATGCACTTTATGCTATCTCTTGCCAAACTGAAGAAGAAAATGAACATACTAAGACAATGCATTGACTCAGCGAATAAGATCTTCAATTATTGTCTCAGGTGGCCTCACGTGGTTGGAAAATACAAGGACAAGTTGGAACAAATTGAGAATGAGCTTGTCAGAATTAGACAAGACTACAGTATGGTTCAGGACAAGGATGAAGGAAGAAGAAGATTCATGAGCTGCAAGTTGAACATGCAAAGATTCACTCTGCCAAAAACACTCTTATGGACTCCTTCTGGAAAGTGAAGGACCTGACTGAATGCAGATTAGAGCAAATGGTTGAAGTTTTAAAGAAAGGAGAAAAACTAGAAGAAACCATTACCATTCCCGAATCCCTTGTTCAGGTCATCAACAAAACATTGGAAAATAATAGTCTAATAATTTATACTAGGATTGTAGTGGAATCTTGGAAGAAATTTCTCCCTGAAATGAAAGATAAGTATAAAATAATTTTTTGATTTATGTGGCAATTGCAAATTCTTCAAATTTTGATCAATTTCTGCAATCAACAAAGGGGGAGAAAATGCAGTAAGGAACAATACAGTAAATAAGCTTAGGAAAGTAGTGGAATTTTTTGTCATTGATGTCAAAGGGGGAGAGAATGCATTGAAAAATTCCTTGACATCCAAAGGAGGAGCAGTGTTTTGTTGTAAGTGTTTTGTAGTTGTTTCATCATGCTGTGAAGTTTTGAATTTTGGTTTCGACACTTAGTCATTTTTCACTAAGTGTTGCCATCAATGCCAAAGGGGGAGATTGTTGGCATATGGCTTTAGGATATTGTTCTTGGCTACTAGTGTTGTCATTGATGGCAACTGGAGTCAATAGCATGGTCCACAGTTTAGAGGCAGTTCATACCGGCAAGGAAAGTAGAAGACAATACTCTACCGACAAAATGTATGAAGAACAGAGTATCTGGTTGGTAAGTTGGTATGGATACTTCACTGGATCATTATTTTGTTGTGTGGATCCCCAAGGATTCTTTTCAATCACATATTCTATCTATTTGATAATTTTTATCATATTACACCGATCCATGTACGAGTTTGGAGATTCGATAGAATAATTTATTTCTTATTTTCTCATTGTGGCCTACCTGTTGCATATGGTGTGTTCTAGATGTATGAGGAGTATGTGTTTAACTATTTATTACATTGGGAATTTTGGTTTGGGTCCCTACTATAGTCTAACTGACTTGTGTGGGTACGCATTAGTTCTAATTGGTGTTTGGAGCCGACTTGTGGAAAAGTATTATATTTTGTTTCAAGCCGACATACAAAAATAAAATTCTTGTTAGCAGATATATAAGTGAGATCGGTAATTCATTTTAGGGGTGAGATATTGTGATCCATGAAGTGGTGAAAAGTTGTGTGTGAAAAAGTGCAGAATAGCTTCATGAGGTACTATCATAGGATCTGGCGAGAGAATTTTGTTTGTGCAATAGAAGGGTTTTTGTAGAGTAGAGCAGAGCAGAACAAATCAGAAGTGAAAATTGGGCAGAAGGTCCAGGGAAAGTCTTCATGTGCTTCATTGGAATTGAATCCAGGCATATGAAGATGTTATTTTCTTAGTTCATATTTTGAATAGCTTCAATCTAAACTTCTTTTGGACAGTGAGTCCTCTTTTGTATTTTGAGCAATGAGCTCTAGGTAGTGTGCCTGAATGCAAGTGCATTCCCCTTTTTATCATACTTTTAATAGCGTATACTTTGTGGACTAATCTCCACCATGGTTTTTCCCCTAACAAGGTTTCCACATAAAAATCTTGGTGTTATGGTGTTCACATTATCTTATTAATGTGCATGCATGTTTCCTTCTATTTATTTCTTATGGATGATATTAGAAGTTAAATATTGTTGTTGATAGTTTAAGATCTTATTTGAGATTCAAAATTGTGGAACACTAATTCACCCTCCCCTCTCAGTGTTCCTAGTGTCCAAAAAAATCACTAAGCTCACTAAGATTAATGTTATGAGGTTTCTTCACCAATCTCTTTGTCGAAGGGTAGGGAAATCTTTCCATTGATAGATTTGTGGGGGACCGCATATGAGTCTGTGGTTGGAGGAAAAGTGCCTGAGTGATGCTTCTCCTCCTCAGCTGGCGAGCAAGTTTTGTAGAAGATTCTTGGACTATTTGTATCTATTGCTTTGAAGCTCGATTGAGCTATGTATGTAATTATCTACAATCTTGGAATATTGTATCATGATGATTATTGTATTGGAAATGGAATCAAAGTTGATTATTGTTATGACATCTATGTTCATTTGTTCTTTCATTAGAAAAGAATTTTTTTAATTGCAATGGTTGGAAACATAGTTTATTTACTTGAAAGTGAAAAATTTACTAGCAAGAATAGTTGGCATGTTACATGTGGTATCAAAGCTACCAGGTTTAGCTCTGGAACTTATGTGCTCATTATAATTTCTGTCCAAAATTAACTAATGTTTAGAAATTCTTGTGCTAGGATGGTGCGTCTTAGGTTAACTACGAGAAAGTCAATAATCGGTAACAAGTGCTACATGAAATCCAAGAAGGAAAAAGAGGAAATTGTTCGTACGATAGAGAGTACGAACTATGATAATGTTGTTTGGTTAAGCAATACTAAAACCTTCAGTCATGCTCTTTCTCAGATTAGTGAAGTAAAGAGAAAGATGAAGGAGGAATCCAATTTCAACTATCTACCTCCAATTTCACCAGCAAAGTCTGATTCTTTGTCACTTTCCAAGGATATGCCCCCAACAGGGAGTGTCAGTCCAGAATTTATCTTTAGAAACCATAGATTTCTTTTGATAGCGAAAGTGATTGTAATTTCCTCAAGTAATGAATCAAAGGGTTATATGCCTCACAACTATGTATCGAATGATAAATCCGAAGGTTATTATCCATTTTGGGATAGATATGAACAAATGAGAGATGAAAAAGAATTTGTAGGGTATACCTCATTAAGTTATGTGTCAAAGAGTGAATCTGAGGGATACTCTCCACTTGTTTATCTAAATAGTCACTCTATGTAATTGAAAGTATTTTGAGATCCTCGAAAATGAATAAAATCATGTGGTTATCAAAAATATTTTTCCTTAAATCTTATGTAAATTTCTTTTACATGCAAATGAATGCTCATTTAAATGTTTCCCATAAGATAGATAGAACACAATTGAATCTACTATGATGAAACTTTAGGTATAACCTTTTTCTTGCAAAGATGGTGAGAACTAGGACTAATCCTAGAGGAATTCATGAAGTCGGACAAGGTCCAATGGGTATTGATTCTAAATTGGATCAAATCTTGGTAAGGTTGGAAAATATAGAGCAGGAAGTAAGGGTAAAGGATAGGGTAGATCAGGAAATTCCAATTAATGAGGATGAGGGAGAAAACTCTCACAACCATGATCAAACTCATGAACATGAGAAAGAGAAATCACCCTCTCCTTTGGAAAGAACTAATAAGCAGCTCATGGCCACTGAAATTTCTAGGGATATGAAGAAAATAACCCCACCCAAGTTTGAAGGTAGCACCATTGGGGATGAAGCTGAGGCATGGTTGGTCCAGATGGAAAAATATTTTGAGATTCAAAATTATTCTAAGGTCACAAAATTAGCATGGGGAGCTTACCAGTTAGTAGGAGAAGCCTCTAATTGGTGGATGAACAAGAAAACATAACTCAATCTTAGCTCACTAAAACTTACATGGAATGAATTTTTTGAAATATTTTGAAAAAGATGGTTATCTCAACTCTATTTTGACCAAAAACTCAAGGATTTCCAAAATATTAGACAAGGAGAAATGTCAGTTAATGAGTATTGGGAAAATTTTACCTGTCTATTACGTTATGTTCCAATGTATCAGAAGGATGAATGATTTCGTATAAGGAAATTCATCATGTGACTTAATAGTCAGATTGGGGGTGAGGTAGATGTTCATGGTCCAACCACTATGGATCAAGTGTATAAGAAGGCAGTTAAGTAGGAGAAAAAACTCAAAGCTATCTCCATTCACCAAGAGAATAGGAATCGTAAGAAGTTTACAGGAGCTCAAGTTAAACCATCTCCAAGGAGGTTTGAGGTGGTGCAATATTTTTAGAAGCAACGGGATAAGGGACCGCAAAATAATGGGAAAGAATTGAGGAAGGAGTGTAGAAGGAACAATTTCAATGGTGGTAATGTGAACAATGCTAGAAGTGATCTACTAGTAAACCTAGAGAACCTTCAAGAAAGAAAGGACCAGCAACGGGATGTTTCATGTGCGAAGGAGACCATTATGTATCGAATTGTCCCAATAAGCCTTCTAGGTCATGACCTTATGGAAACCCACTTCCTTCTCAACAAGCGACATTCCAATAGAATTAAGATTCACGTTGCTTTGGATGATCGTCAAGCAGAGTATCAAGTGACTCCAGTGGAGACTCCAGGTATTTTGTTTGGCTTACCCATTTCCATACTTATAGATACTAGAGCTACTAAGAGTTTTGTTTCACCTATAATAGAAAAATAAATATCTAGGAAATCTGGTTACATGGAAAAATCATTGGTTGTAGAATATGCAAACCAAACAAGAGCAATAGTGGAACAATGTTTGTTCGAAGCTAGGATTGAGCTACCTTGTTTTTATATGGAGGTAAACCTATATGTAGCACCCTTAGGATCCTATGACGTTATCCTAGGAATGAGCTAGCTTTGGAAGCATAAGGCCAAGGAAGACTATCACACCAAAAATGTAGAATGTTTGGATGATTTAGGTAACCAAGTAATGTTGCAAGGGATATCTAAGGAAGTCAAGATACACCAAATTTCCACAATGCAAATGCTTAGGGCTAGGAAGAAAGGATGTAAGCTATTTGCAGTAAAAATGGAAAAGCTTGAAGAATATAATGAAATAGATTCAAAAGATGGTATGGTCAACTATGGATTAGAAGAATACCAAGAGATGGAAGAAGAAGAAATGATGGAGACTGGGGAGATGGATATGGAAAGATATCAAATCCTTCAAAAGTTTGCGGATGTCTTTCTAGAAGAACTACCTGGATTACCTCCAAAAAGGATTTTTGATTTCTCCATTGATATAGTGTCAGGATCAGAACCTATTTCCAAAGTGCCTTACCGAATGACAACAATTGAGTTAATGGAGCTTAAGGCACAGTTGGATGAATTGTTATCTAAGGGATTGATAAGAACGAGTGTATCACCTTGGGGAGCACTAGTAATATTTGTGAAGAAGTATGGTACATTGCGGTTGTGCATAGATTATCAGATGCTCAACAAAGCTACGGTAAAGAAAAAGTATCGATTTCCATGCATTGATGACCTTTTTGATCAAATGAGAGGACTTGTAGTATTTTCCAAGATTGACCTACAATTTGGGTACCATCAGTTAAGGATCAAATATGAATACATCTTTAAAACTACTTTTAGAACAAGGTATAGGCATTATGAGTTTACAATTCTGCCACTTGGACTAACTAATGTGTTGATAACATTTATGAATCTAATGAATAACATATTTAGGGATTCCCTAGATAAGTTTGTCTTAGTCTTTCTTGATGATATCCTAATCTATTCAAAGAATGAGGAGGATCATTCCAAGCATTTGGAGATAGTTCTACAATGTCTGAGAGAACATAAGTTGTATGGAAAACCCTCTAAATGTACTTTATTCTATAAGAAAGTGCAGTACCAAGGAAATGTGATATCGACTGAAGGTATCTCAGTTGATCTAGCCAAGATCAAGGCAGTGCTAGAATGGTTGGTACCTAAAAATGTTTCTGAAGTAAGAAGTTTTATGGGTCTAGTAGGGTATTATAGAAAGTTTGTTGCAAAATAGCCTTTCTAATTACTACCTTGTAGAGGAAAGGGAAGAATTTTGAGTGGATAGAAAAATGGCAAGCATAATTTGATCTACTTAAAGAGAAGTTAACTACTGCACCAATTTTGAAAGTACTAGATTGTGATGGTGACTTCACTGTTATCATGGATGCATCAGGAGAAGGTTTAGGTGGAGTTTTAATACAAGAAGGGAAAGTAATTGCTTATGAATCAAGAAAGCTAAAACCCTATGAGAAAAATTATGTATCGCATGATTTAGAGTTAGCAGTGGTGGTTCATGCGTTGCAAATGTGGAAACATGACTTGCTAGGAAAACCCTTTGAGATGAAAACCAATCATCATGGGTTGAAGTATCTATTCACTCAGCTTAATCTGAATGCATGATAGAGAAGATGGTTGGAGTTGATAGTTGTTTATGACTTCAATATCAATTATATCAAAGGAAAGGAAAATTGAGTAGCCAATGCCTTAAGTTGTAGAAGACATATTGCCTCGATAGTGACAATCCAAACCGACTTTAAAGGACAAGTGTTGTAGAAATGTAAGGAGGATGAGTACTTTTTACAAGTAAAGCAAGCACTCGCAAATAATCCACAAGATGCAAGATATTATGTATATCATTTTGAATCTAATGGATTAATTAGGCATAAGGGAAGGATATATGTGTCGAACCTTGAAGAATTGAGAAATCTTGTATGGAAAGAAGTTCACGAAGCACCATACTCAGGACATCTTGGTGTGACCAATATGTTAGTAGATGTGAAGCCATTATACTTTTGGAAATGGATGAAAGGAGATGTTGCTAGGTTTGTGGCTAAATGCTTGGAGTTTCAAAGAGTGAAAGCAGAACATCATCATCCAGCAGGCTTGCTATATCCACATGATATTCTATAGAGTAAGTGGCAAGTCATTAGTATGAATTTTGTGCAAGGATTTCCCATGTCAAGGAATAAGCACAATTCCATTTTAGTAGTTGTTGAAAAAATTACTAAGGTAGCACATTTCATACCAGGGAATTTAACTGATGGAGCTCATGTCATAGCTCAAAAATTCATGCAAGAGGTATTCATATTACATGGAATTCCTAAGAATATTATCTTAGATAGGGATGCACGTGTAACCTCAATATTTTGGCAAACCTTATTCTATGCACTAGGGATTCAACTAAATATAAGTTTAGCTTATCATCCAGAAACAGATGGGAAAAAAGAAAGGGTAAATCAAGTACTTGAAGACCTACTAAGAGTGTATTGCATGGATCAGCAACACAAGTGGGAACTTTCCTTTAGTGGAATTTTCTTATAACAATTCCTACCGTTCTACAATAAAAATGGCTCCTTTCGAAGCCCCATATGGCCGAAAGTGTCGAACCTCGATAAGTTGGGATAAACTTGAAGATAAGGTGAGTCTTGGGCCTGAAATGTTAGCTGAAATGGAAGAACAAGTCAAGGTTATCAAGCAAAGGCTAGCTAAAGCCAATGATAGGCATAAAAGATATGCAAATGCAAAGAGAGTACCTAGGAATTTTGCAATAGGTGATAAGGTGTTGTTAAGGGTAAAACCGCATAAGAGTTCTATCAAGTTTGGAAAGTCATCCAAACTAGCTTCATGCTATGTAGGTTCTTTTGAGATTATAGAGGAAGTGAATCTTGTAGCTTACCAAATTGCGTTGCCACCAACTCTTGCTCGGATGCATAACGTCTTTCACATTTCTTACCTAAAAAAGTATATACCAAGTGATGATCATGTAATTGATTGGAATGTTTTATAGGTATAGGTCCTCAAAGTGTTAAAAATTGAGCCTATCAAGGTGCTAGAAACATGTAAGCTTCACTTACGTAACAGGGAAGTTCTGTAGTGCAAGGTCCAGTGGGACCAGTATGCAGAAGATCCTGCCACTTGGGAAGACTATGCTGAGATACAACAAAAGTTTCCTCATGTTTTATGTGCTTTTGGAAGTGCTTGAGAAAAATAATGTTTTATTTAGTTCATGTTTGCTACATAAAATCATCAAGGATGATGATTCACAAGGGGGGAGTATGTCACACCTCATTGCACATTTACCTATTTACTATTACTATGTTAGGGTAATTATCACATGTGTGAATGTATTTGGAATTTTGATTGGAAATATATGTTTTTGCACCTTCTTATCAATGAATTATGAATGAATTTTTATTTCATTTAATGACTATGATGAAATGCATATTTGGAAATGAATGTTTATTGAATTGATATTCTAATTATAAAAGGATAATCTAAATATTTGTACTGATGAACGACTGACTACCATGAAAATGTGTTAAGTTGGATGCAAGTTCAGAATCAATCCTTCGGAAGGGAGGGGGAGTATCACTTGGGAGAAGAACTTGGTGAAGTAACCAGTAATGATACCTAATTGATCTTATACACACACACACTCACTGGTAGAATGGTTGAGTCATGTCATCGTGTTTTGGAATTGGTAAGTTATCCTTTAGCATGATGTGTTTGCAATAGGCAGGAGTTTGAATTCAGTTAGTGCTTGGTTTATTTTTAGTGCTTGGTGCATGTGAGTAATTATTTATATTGCTATGCTTGATTGGTGAGATGTACATATGTTGAATGTATATATGTGTATACACACATGTCAATGATAATCCATACACAAGAAGGAATGCATACATGAGATTGCATAGGTAGACATACCTATGTGTGCTTATGGAAGGGTTACTTATGAGCATGGAGATATCAAGAGGACAATATGACGTCTGTGTGTGTGTCTATATATATATATACACGTCATATGTATATATATCTACCAATGAGATAGTTATTGTTTATTTATGTGAATGTGAATGAGTTATCAAATGTATATGTATATATATAAGATATATACATATATACATATGTATACATGTATCGATGTATACGTATGTAAAAGAAAATGGGAATGCCATACATATACGTCGACATATGTATGCATAAACATACATGCATATTGATATATAAGAATATATATATATATATATAATTGATATGGTATATGAATATTAACTTGATCTTGTTCATTTGAATATCAAATGTATACATATTTAGTTGACATGGAATTATATAAATGAATATATATATACATATACATACATATATATATAGCATTGGGTCTATTTATCGATATATATATATATATTATACACATGTATATATATGCAAATATATATATATATAGAAAGTAATTAAGGTCAATTTGTATATATATTATGCAAAGTAATTGAAGGTCGATTTACACTTATATTATGAAAAGTAATTGAAGGCCAATTTATACAAAATATAAAGGCTGATACATACAAGTTTATGCATTAGTTGACGAATGGAAAATATGGCGCACTATATTATAGCACTCAAGCAAATGTAAAGGCGATATATCATCTCAGATCAAATTTTAAATGAATATGTAAGGTTTCAATCTACTGAATGATTCAATGAACTGAAATATAGTGCATCATATACATAGCATACCAAGTCAAAATACAGATATAAATGCAAAGAGTTGAATCATACCATGTGTCAAATATTTGGCTTTGACTTAGTCGATTGTAAATGTGTTGCAAATTTGAGATAGAAAATTTCAAATAATAAACTACGGGCCTTGTTAATAGGGAATAGTTGCAAACTTGGCACCACCATATGAATTATTTGTATGTTTTAGAAGTCTAACAAGCTTGAAATCAAATAGCTAGGTTAAATCATGTACTATTTTGAATGTGTTAAACCTGTTGTGTCGATCATTGGATCCATTTGTTGTGATGAATCAGTGACTATCCTCATGTAAGTTTGCCACCTTTCTCCTTCTAAGTTGTTTCGACTATTTGGATTTGACTTAGTCCATTGATAGACGTACCTATGTGTGCTTATGGACGGGTTATTTTTGAGCATGGAGATATTGAGAGGACAATATGACATATGTGTGTATATATATATATATGTCATACGTATATATATCTACCAATGAGATAGTAATTGTTTATTTATGTGAATGAGTTATCAAATGTATATATATAAGATTTATACATATATACATGTGTATACATGTATCGATGTATACATATGCAAAAGCAAATGGGAATTTCCATATGAATACATCGACATATGTATGTGTACGCATACATGCATATTGATATATATAAGAATATATATAGATGCAAATGATATGGTATATGAACATTAACTTGATCTTATTCATTTGAATATCAAATGTATACATATTTAGTTGACATGGAATATATATAAACGTATATATATATATAGATAGCATTGGGGCTATTTATTGATATGTATATATATATATATATATATATATATATATAGAAATTAATTAAAGCCAATTTGCATATATATTATGCAAAGTAATTGAAGGCTGATTTATACTTATATTATGAAAAGTAATTGAAGACCGATTTATACAAAGTATAAAGGACAATACATACAAGTTTATGCATTAGTTGATAAATGGAAAATATGGTGCACTATATTATAGCACTCAAGCAAATGTAAAGGTGTATATATCATCTCAGATCAAATGATAAATGAATACGTGAGGTTTCAATCTGCTAAATGAGCCAATGAGCTGAAATATAGTGCATCATATACATAGCATAGCAAGTCAAAATGCATATATAAATGCAAAGAGTCAAATCATACCATGTGTCGACTATTTGGCTTTGACTTAGTTGACTGCAAATGTGCTGTGAATCTAAGATAGACCATTTCAAATAATAAACCGTGGGCCTTGTTAATAGGGAATAGCTACAAACTTGGTGTCGCCATATAAATTATCTATATGTTTTAGATGTCTAACATGCTTGAAACTGAATAGCTAGGTTAAAGCATTTGCTATTTTGAATGTGTTAATCTTGTTGTGTTGATCTTTGGATCTATTTCCTGTGATGAATCAGTGACTATCCTCATGTAAGTTCACCACCTTTCTTCTTCTAAGCTAAGTCGATTTTAAAAGGCTAAGAAGTGGCAAACTACAAACCTTAATTGTAGCCTTGTGAGGTTGAATCTTGTGTATAAATATGGGTCAATCATACCTCATTTCCTACACTTTTTTCATTTGCAACATTAGATTGCCATATCTATTGTAGTTTTCATTTGAGTGAGTGTTATTTTGCTGAGAGATTTTGTTGAGAGAATTTTAGTGAGGTTAAGTGAAGGAAGGTTATTATCTAAGTTTATTGCAAGAGGAGGCCAAGCTAGGAAGCTCTATAGTCAATTGGATTAAGCATTTGACATGCACATAATAATATCTTATTCTATTTAATCTTTAAATATGAAAGATTACTATCTTGATTTTGTTTTGTTGAATTGCATTAGATTGCTTATATTAGAGAAAATTCTATTTTCTTATTAAAGAGGAAAGACTGTGATTGGTGTTTTTTCCATATAAGTTCTTGTATTTACTCCCTATTAAGGAGATTTTTTTACATCATTAGTATTGTTGGCGTAGCTATGGTAGGAGGGTCCTCAAAGAGAACAATCTAGATTGTGCAACAAGAGTCACACAACAGAAGCAACATGAAATATGAAGGAAAATGCAGATTCAAATATTCTCGTTAACAAAAATCTCGATTACATACAACCGACAACATCTGGGCTTACAGATTTGGCTCACAGGCTTGGTGCAACATGTTCAAAATATCATATTCCTATATGATCCTTAATGCGAGCTGAAATCTAACATATCCAATCTAATATTCATCTAACTACTTTTCTAATGATCTATTACAATGATTTATATCACATCTTGAGATCTAGAATCATCTGTGTATGCCAAAGATTATTACAATCTCCAATGAAGAAAATTTAACGTGCGCATGAACAGGTTGGCCTCAAATTTGAATTACTCCTCAGTGAATGCATAGGATGAAGTGTGGACCTATAATTAAGGTTGGGGACACTCTATGGAACAATTAAAATCACACCATCGAGATCCGCAAGTTACGGGAAGGATCCACAAATGATTGAGCTAGCCATTAGCTTAGAAAATTATTTTGGCGTCAGTTCAAGAAACTGCCATTAAATTTGGAAGCGATAACTTACCGAAAAAAAATCCAATTGTGCTCAAATCTTGGAATAAGGTAAATGAACATGTCCATGATGTACACATAGATCCATAGTGTTTGGTGAGAAAATATGATGAAACACTAAATCTGACAACTTGAACTGAACAAGAACAAAAAAACTGAAAGAAAATACTTTTGGTTGATGCAAGATGGCCAAGAACCAAGGATGCTCCTACATAAGTCATCTGGGGTTATTTGAAAAGTGAGTCCCTCACTTTGCTAGGGCTAAAGGAAAACCAATACGGTCTACCTCAGCCTGAGAAATCCAAGAAGAATTCTCCATTGGTCTACCTTTCCACTTGACAAGATATTCTTCATACTATTTTCCACGAGTTCTCCTCCCATATTTGATATCCAAAATCTCTTCAACCTCATCTGATTATTGTTTAGGAAATTGTTTCTCCAATTTTGCTTCACTATCTTCATTGAATTTTGCTTAATGGTACTAATGTAGATCTGCAATGTTGAATATAGGTGATATACCCATGTCATCTGGTAACTCCACTTCATATGTGTTTCTTGAATCAAATTTCTTCAAAATCTTATGTTGAAGTTGAGAAAGCCAACCTCACAAACCCCGAAGATCACCTGCATGCAAATAACCTGTCACAGAGAAAAGACATTCATGACAAAAAAGCAAGGATGCTCTGAAAGTTGAAAATGTATTAATTAGAGAGAGATAAAATACAATGATCAATCCTTATAAAAGGAGATTGTGCAACCCTAAAGAAACCCTAATAGGTAGACATTTAATAATTAATATAATTATTAAATGTCACAATATGCAAACTAAAGTGAAATCTTAAGAGAGGAATAAATGTAACTTAATTAACATAATTAAGTTAAAACCTTTACTCTAACACCCCCCCTTAAGATGAGCAAGAGTGCAACTACAAACATGTGCAAGAAAGCAAAGGTAACTACAATGCATGAAAGCAAACAAGGGTTCCGAAAACTAGGCCTGATCAGGTACTCGAATACAACCAAATCTCTATAAAGTGGAGAAATAGAGAAAACCTCATGGGAAAAAATCTACTCTAAAAAGAGAAAAAAAAAGAATGAAATGTACTAATGAAAGAAGGATAGGAGGTGGATTACGTGATACCCCCCATAAAAAGATTCCATCATATAAGTACATATACAATGGTCTCCATAGGAGAGATATAAAGAGACAAGAAGGCCCCCCCACAATGAAGAAACTCTTGTTGCAATGGTGGATGCCTGATGTAGAATCCAGAAAGAGATCCTGAAGCGGAAAATAATATTCCTCCCCTTGGGAAGAAACGGATCCAAAGGACGATGTTGAAGAAACCCTATGAAGAGTGATGAACCAATCTGTCTCAAGATGTGTGCCTTGATAGGATGTTGAAGAATCTCTCTATCTGAACTGAAACAAATGATGCCAAATCCAAACTGATGTGGAGAATCCTGAAATGTAACCTTTGAATGCATGAATAATGGTGGGCGTACAATGATAACCTGACTGTCAAGGTAGAGGAGATGAATGTCCTCAAAATAATCCTCAAGATATGCAGTGTGTGACTCAACAAAGAAGAATGTGTCTACAAGATAAGAATCCCATGATGTAGTAGATAATGAATGACCAAGATGGTCATGATGTTGAACTGAATCCATAGGAGCCAATGTGGTGATACTGATGTCATCAAGAACAATGGATGATATATGTATAATCTCAGTTTGAAGAGTAGGAATTGTGAGACAAGCCTTTGATCCATCAGAACATGTAAGGGTGTCTAAATACTCAAGCTCCTCTAAAGTATCATGATCAAAGGGTGTATTATCTCTCCAAGCAATGGGTAAGAGACAATCTGAAGTAGGATCCTCTGGGAATGGAGAGAGATTTGGGTCTCCATAGATCTCTTAAAGACGTGTCC
The DNA here is from genome assembly GCA_007258455.2 of Sequoia sempervirens. Lineage (NCBI taxonomy): Eukaryota > Viridiplantae > Streptophyta > Pinopsida > Cupressales > Cupressaceae > Sequoia > Sequoia sempervirens. The sequence continues at coordinate 60,765 of VDFB02131225.1, read as the reverse complement.
AAAGTGGGTGGGGACAATCAATGTCTGATATAGCCCACACAGTGTCATCATCAACACTAGACAATATAAGTCCTACTATGTGATCTCTAATGATATCCCAAGCTAGTTTTCCCTCTGAAGTGGCTGGTTTAGGTATGAGATTATACAAATAAGGAAAAATATTAAGCCACCTACAATGTGTAAGTATGCCCTTTGCCCATGACTCATAATTACCTCATTCCAGAATTACAACTGAAGGGTGACTAGAAAAACCCATGATAACTCTTCAAATTAAAAAATATGAAAAAAATGAACTTACAACATGTAGATCAAATGAAATAGAGCCTAATGACACAAACAGGAGGTTCCCAAGTGCCAAAACGTCCAAGTAATTAAGCAAACTATGAAAAAATAAAATGATGAATAAAATATAGTTGGGGCAGAAACTAGGAAAATAAGTTCGATCATTATGCAGAGCACTGAACCAGCTTTCCGACGCCTATTCGTTTGTGCAAAACGGAGCTCAGACGCAAAAGTTATGCCCCCGGGAGTGCAAAAAACATGTTCTGACTTTTACTAAGAAAAAAAGCATCAAAACGGAAAAATCCAGAAACCACACCTACTCCATCAGATCGGCATCAGAATCAACTTTCCAACGGTATCTCATTTTTGAAAAAAAAGAGACTGTATGCTCAAGATATGACCATTTTACTAAATATGCTGATTTAGGCTTTAAACCAAACATTTTATTAATTTAAAGATTAAAAAATTAATAAAATATTCAGCTGTACCTTCATGGCATGAAAATCGAGGTAGCACATAAATCAAAAGGGCACTGAAATCGATGTAAAATGGCACAAAAATTGAGGCACTTCAAAATTGATGAAAATACCCAAAAAATATGGCACGAAAATTGAGGCATCCATACGGATCCATACAAATCATATGGATTTTTTTGGCAACTGTTTTGAGATTCCCCAAAAACACTAAAAAATAAATTTTCAGCAAACCCTATCATATTTTATATGAAAATAGGGGTTTTTGGGCCTTTTGAGCGCATTTATGAGGTCCGTTTTGCACTAGCATGAACCATTTGAGAGATCAAGGTCAAAATTTCTCAAAAAATGATGGAAAACCCCTCCGATCTGGCAAAAAATACTATGAATGAAACCCTTGCACAAAAAAAAAACTCTGTAAGCTGAAATCTTCAAAAAATGAATAGGCAGCCGCAGATCAGGGTCCAAACTTCCTCATCTTAAGCTTATTGTATGTGCCAACTGGAAATCTTTCCTTCCTCAAATATACCATCACTTCATCTCCAACTTCGAACTCCTTATGTCTCCTCTTTTCATCTGCTTTCTCCTTTACTTCTGGTTCATATCTTCCAATTTCTCCTTCACTTGAGTATGCACTTTATTCATATGTTCTATAAATTCCTCTGCTTCTGCACTCCTTTTATCTTCCATACTAATGTCTCTCAACTCTAATATATCTCTAGGATGAACTCCAGTAACAATCTCAAAAGTTGTCTTTCTGGTACTCCTGTTCACTGAATTATTGTAAGCAAACTCTGCATGTGCAAGGACTAAATCCCAACTTCTAGTCTCTCTCCAACCAAACATCTCAACAAATTTCCCAAAATCTTGTTTACTACCTTGTTTTTCCATCAGTTTGTGGGTGAAAAGTAGAACTAAACTTCAAATTTGTCTTTAGCTTCTTCCAAAGTGTCCTCCAAAAGTCAAAAAACTTTGTATCTCTGTCTGAAACAATACTCCTAGGTAATCCATGCAATCTGACCACTTCCTTGAAAAATAAGTCACTACATGTACTGCATTTGTTGTCTTCTTACAAGGTATGAAATGTGCCATCTTAGAAAATCTATCCACCACCAAAAATATAGAATCATTATCTCTTTGTGTCTTCAGTAAACGAAGTATGAAATCCATGCTAATATCCTCCTAAGGTCTCTTCAAAACTGTCAAAGGCTTATACAATCCAACATTTTGACTACTCCCTTTTGCAACTTGACAAACTCTGCAACTCTACACAAATTTCCTAACATCCTTATGAATCTGTGGAAAAAAGTAATTCTCACTTACCAATGCTACTATCTTATCAATTCCAAAGTGTCCTGCCAATCCTCCACTATGTTTTTCTTTCACCAAGCTATCCCTCATTGAACTCCAGGGTATACACAATTGATTCCCTCTGAACAACCTATCCTCCTGAATGAAATAGTCCAACCACTAACTCCTATCCTTCAAAATTGGTTCTTTACAAGCTCTCTAAGGTTCTACAAAATCTGGGTCTTCCTCATACAAGTTCTTCAATTCTTCAAAGCCTAGTACCTCCACTCTCATCTCTGTTAGTAAATTCCTTCTCCTATTCAAAGTATCAACAAATCTATTTGACTTTCCACTCCTATGCTTCAAAACAAAAGTATAACTCTGCAAGAATTCTACCCATCTCATGTGTCTCTGATTCAACTTACCTTGACTGTTCAAATATTGCAAAACTTGATGGTCTGTATACAACACAAAATCCTTAGGCAACAAGTAATGTCTCCACTTCTTCAAGGCTTGAATTATGGCATAAAACTCTTGATCATACACTGAATACCTTCTCCTAGTATCATTCAATTTCTCACTGAAATAAGCTATTGGTCTTCCTTCTTGACTTAATACTACTCCAATTGCATTTCCACTTGCATCACAGTCTACTTGAAATACCTTATCAAAGTTTGGTAAATCTAACACAGGTTGCTCAGTCACCTTCTATTTCAACAATTCAAAACTTTGGTCTGCTCTAGATGTCCACCTAAAATCCTTCTTATCTCCTCTCATTGTTTCTATCATAGGACTGCAAATAGAACTGAAATTCCTAATGAACTTTTGGTAGAAACTAGCCAATCCATGAAATGATCTTACCTCTCCAATGCTTTCTGATGTAGGCCATTCAAAAATTACTCTTACCTTCTCAAGATCCATCTTCAATCCATCCACAAATATCACAAATCCTAGATATACCAATTCTTCCTTCATGAAACTACACTTCTTAATGTTTATCAACAACTACTCTCTTTCAACCTCTGCAAAACTTGTCTTATATGCAAAAAAAATTCTTCTCTACTCTTGCTGAAAATCAAGATGTCATCCAAATAAACAATCACAAACTTACCCAAGTATCTCTTCAGTACCTTATTCATCAACCTCATGAAAGTACTCGGTGCATTTGTTAGTCCAAACGACATCACCAACCACTTATACAATCCTTCATTTGTCTTGAATGTTGTCTTCCACTCATCCCCTTCTTTGATTCTGATATGATGATATCCACTCTTCAAGTCTATCTTTGTAAATTATCTGACTCCACTCAAACAATCTATAATGTTATTCATCCAGGGCAAAGGAAATCTATACTTCACTATGATCTTGTTTATGGCTCTAGAATCTATACACATCCTCCATTCTTCGTCCTTCTTAGGTTCTAACACAGTAGGTAGTGCACAAGGACTTAAGCTTTCTCTGATCAAACCCTTCCTCAACAATTCTTTCACTTGTCTATTCAATTCTTCATTTCTGCAGGTTTCATCTGGTGTGCTGCTTTATTAGGCAAACTAGCTCTAGGAATCAGATCCATGCAATGACTAATACTCCTCACAGGTAGTAATCCATCAGGTACATTATCTGAAATGATCTCCTCATATTTTGTCAGCAACTCCTTTATCTCCTTTGGTTGTTCTTCTACATGCTTCAAGTCTTCAACATTCTTAGGAACCAAGGCATAGCACATGTTCTCATGTCTCAATCCATCCAGAAATCTCCTTCCATCAACCAAACAAATTCTAGCACTTGTACAAACCTCAACTTTAGGAACATCCTCCAATGGCAACAAATTTTGCTTTATTCCATTAGCAACAATAGTATATGTATTCTTCTTTCCATCATGAATAGCCTGTCTATCATGCTGCCAAGGCCTTCCCAAAAAAACATGGCATACATTCATAGGCATGATATCACACAAAACTTCATCATGATGATTTCCTATCTTCAATTTCACCAAACATTGTTCACTTACCAGTATCTTATGCTCATCTTGAATCCAAGCTATCTGATAGGGCTTCGGGTGTTTCAATCTTTCCAACTTCAATTTGCACCATTTCTTCAGAAACTAGGTTCTCTGAGCTTTCACTATCCACAATCACTTTGCAACATTTACTAGCTACCTTGCATCTGGTCCGAAACAAATTCTTTCTCTGCAACGGTTCTTGCTTCATCTCACTTTGGCACAATACTCTTCTATTCACCAAAACTTCTCCATCTTCTGGTTTATTAGATGATCTGGCATGATCCTCCTCAATAAAGGCTATTCTTCTATTGTTTTATGTCTTTCTGCTTGTCTCTCCCTGATTGCATTCAAATGCTCTATGTCCTTCTCCACCACATTTAAAGCAAGTTCCCCTGAATACTCTTTTCTCCTTATCATCTTTTCTATAACCCTCATTCCGGTAACCACCATATCCTCCTCTTCGGTAAGAATTTCCATCACCTCTATGGTACGAATCATCATTCTTGTTGACTTCCTTATCTTTATTCTAATCTATAAAAGATCCTCTTCCTTCTCCAATAAAATTTCTTCCTCTCTAAAATCTTCCACCTCTTCCTCTCTGTCTCCGCTCGTGTCTTTTATTCAACTTCTCCTCTGCCTTTAGGGCACATTGATATGCCTCTTCCACACTCTGCAACTTGATCAAATTGATTTCATCCTATATAGACAACCTCAAACCATTCACATATCTAGCTACTTCCTTGATCTCATCCTCTGAATGTATAGATCTTATATTCAACTTGTAGAACTCCTCAGTATACTTTGTCACACTTGACTCCTTCAAATTCTGAAACTTTCAGAACAAACTGATTTGATAGTTTGCAGGCATAAACTTTGTCTTCAACTTATTCACCATCTGATCCCATGATTTTATCTTTTTCTTTCTTTTTCTTCACCTATTTTTTTGCAAATGTTCCCACCAAAGGGATGCATGTCCTTTCAACTTTGTGCAAGCAAATTTTACTTTCTTATCTTCAACGGTGCCTTCAAAATCAAAATACTTCTCCATCTTTGTTATCCAATCAAGCAATTCTTCTGAATCCAACTTACCATTATAATCTGCTGGATTGAGATGTGGCTTAGTATTTTCTCTAGTTAGGGATCTTATGAACCTCTCTTCTCCCTGATCCAAGCTAGGTTGATCTTCTCTTCCTTTTTCTTCCTCTACTTCTACCTCTTCATCACTCACATCATCAACTGGTTGACCTCTCCTTTGGGTTGTTTCAGCTGCATCTAATCTAGCAACAATTCCTCTCAACATTTCCATTAGAGTTGGGTCTGCATTTCCACGCGCTCCATTTCCTCTAACATTTCTTCTTCTCACCATCTTTACACAAGTCCTCTGCAGCTGCAGGTTAGATCCTCAGTCCGCCACCCCACAACAAATCTTCAACAGGACTCCGCAAATTTTGGCGATCTCTCACAGATCAAATCTCACTTTGATACCAATCTAGTGTAGCCATGGTAGAAGGGTCCTCAAAGAGAACAATTTGAACCATGCAACAAGAGTCACACAACATAAGCAACACAAAATATGGAGGCAAATGCAGATTCAAAAGTTCTCATTAACATAAATCTCAATTACATACAACGGAAACATCCAAGCTTACAGATTTGGCTCACAGGCCTGATGCAACATGTTCAAAATATCATATTCCTATATGCTCCTTAATGCGATCTGAAATCTAACATCTCCAATCTAGCATTCATCTAACTACTTTTCTAATGATCTATTCCAATTATTTATATCACATCTTGAGATTTAGAATCATCCACGTTGACCAAAGATTATTACAATCTCCAATGAAGAAAATGTAACGTGTGCATGAACAGGTCAGCCTCAAATTTGAATTACTCCTCGATGAATGCATAGGATGAAGTGTGGACCTATAATTAAGGTCGAGGACACTCCACGGAAAAATTAAAATCACACCGTCGAGATCCGAAAGTTATAGGAAAGATCCACAAGCAATCGAACTAGCTGTTAGCTTAGAAAATTATTCTGGTGTCGGTTCAAGAAACTGCCATTAAATCCGGAAGCGATAACTTGCTAGAAAAAAATCCAATCATGCTCAAATTTTGGAATAAGGAAAATGAACATGTCCATGATATACACATAGATCCACAGGGTCTGGTGAGCAAATATGATGAAACACTGAATCTACCAACTTGAGTTGAACAAGAACAAAAAAGCTAAAAGAAAATATTTTTGGTTGATGCAAGATGGCCAAGAACCAATGATGCTCCTACATCAATTGTATACTAGGAATGACAATTTTGGAATAACTTGTTAAGTTATGGTTTTATGGACTTGGATAGCTTATGAGCTAAATCCTAGGATTAGGTTATCCATTGAAGGGAGGGTAACTTATGTTTTTGTTATGTTCATTTGATAGAGATGCTATCTAGTTTTGGAAAAGGGAATAGGTCAAATCGAAGGTTAGGATTAACTATTGAAGGTTTACCTATGCATAGATATAATGGTCTAAACTAGAACGAGCTAGGGTAGTGAATGTGAATAGGATGATTGTCACTTGAAGTATTGAGTGAGAATACTTTGGACAAAGTAGTGTGTTTTCCTTTGGCTCCACTATCAATTCACTGTGTTCCTTGTTATGTATGCTAGATCAAAACTGTAAGGTCTATAAGTTCTAGTTATGTAGGACACATCACTAAGCTCACTAAGATTAATGTTACAATATTTCTTTACCAATCTCTTCGTTGAAGGGTAGGTTCATTTATCCATTGATAGATGTGCAGGTGACCGCATATGAGTCTATGGTTGATGGAAAATCACCTGAGTGATGCTTCTCCTCCTCAGCTAGCGATCAAGTTTTGTAGAAGATTTTTGGACCATCTATTCTATTGCTTTGAAGCTCGATTGAGCTATGTATGTAATTATCTACAATCTTGGAATATTGTATCATGATGATTATTGTATTGGAAATGGAATCAAATTTGATTATTGTTATGACATCTATGTTCATTTTTTCTCTCATTAGAAAAAGAAAATTTTTAATTGAAATGGTTGGAAATATAGTTTATTTACTTGAAAGTGAAAACTTAGGAAATTTACTAGCAAGAACAGTTGGCATGTTACACACACAAACCCTCGTTCCATTAATGTTTTGAGGTGTGGAAAATGGATAAAGAATAATTTTCATGTGGTTCAAGATGTTTGTAGATCATGAAGAGATTATTATAATTTGTGGCATTTATAGTGATGATGGCTAGGGTATGGGCGCCCTTTGCAGTGGTTGAGATCACATATTTGTTTGATTCTTTGGGAGGTTTTCTTTTTTACCATTTTGGCATGACTTACATATATATGTGTAAGAATTGGCTATGAAGGTAGCCACCCAAGATCTAGAGGCCTAATAGAAAGCACAAAAGAGAGATAGAATATGACAAGAATAAACTGTATTCAATGTCAATAATATGAGATGCAGTGCAAAAGTACATAGGAGACCCCTTGGTTATATAGCCAAGGTGAGAACATAGAATGGCATAAGATTATGACAAGTGTCGTAATCTTATGAAATGAGACAACAATGAAAAGTTATCACTCCACCTAAAGTGGAAAGGGATAATGTGATAATCACCACAAAAGGTGGAAGTGACGAGGTAATGAGATGTCAAGTCCACCAAAGGTGGAAAATCTCCAACAACCTCCTATGTGGTCCCTAAGTAAACTTAACTAAGGTGTAATCATGACCTAGGACAAGGTACAAGACATTTAATTACACTAACACCCCCCTTAAGTGCAACTTAGGGAGAATGTACACAAAAGCAAATAATGCAAGATGGGTCCCGGCTACTAGGCCATGTTAGGTACCCATGTACACACAATGCAATATCTCATAAAGCGAAGAAAAGGAGAAAACTCAGTGGGACAAAACTCCTCCCCAAAAGAGAGAACAAAACAAGAATCACACTGTAGGAAGGATAAAACCTCAAGTGAGGAAAAAGTCCCCCCCATAAGAGATAGTCCATGCAACCCCCCCTTAATGGAGAGTCACTGCTCAAATGTCACAATGTCAAGAGTCCCCAATCTAAACTGAAGGAGAGGATGTAAAACAATGTGAAAGCTGAAGTAGAGCGGACCAAGGATGATGATGAGTCCTCCAAATGTTGTGCCAAAAGAAATTCCAAACTGTGCAAAGCACTGATGGAAAGAATCAGGCACAACTGCAGAAGATGCCACATAACTGGTGACTGAGCTGAATCTGTCAACTCAAGAGTAACTGCAGAATCTGTCGATGAAGAACTATAGAAGAATCCACACTGCAACAGGAATAAGGTCGAAACCAAGAAGATAACTGTATGAGCATCAACTGAATGCTCAATAATAGCAGATTGGTACAATCCATGTCTCACTGGAGCCATGCACAATTTGTACAATCCAAGTCTCATTGGAGCCATGCACCAAGTCTCTAGATGTAGAACCAAAATTCTGAAGACAGGTAGAGTGCTTCCAAAATAGGAGTCTATATGGTGATTAGTCCATCTCACTGAAATGCATGGGTAACCAGCCGTTGCATATGCTGAGTATATAGGAACTAACACTAGATACATAGATCAATCCAAAGAAGCATACAGAACATGACATAGTACACTGAAATAGAAGATTGTGGCACTTTATTTTAGTGTGATTACAACATTAGAAAGAGGAGAACTACAATCAACATGATACAAAACTGGAAATGCTGATGAAGAAGCCAACCAAAGGAACCCAAAGCTGAAGACTGTGAAGAAATCCCTTCAGGTGGATGTCGGTAGGAGCAACTGACCCCCATTTGACTGCCGATTAGAGGAACAAATGGTCCAAGACAAGGCTTGATTGGGAGGCAAAATAATTTTCCCAATTTTGCTTATTAATGCATGAATTGTTTTTAAAAAAAACTTAAAAAGTTTAATTTAAAAACTTTATTTATTCAAAAAACTTTATTATTAAAATAATAAAGAAAATATATATTTTTTATAAAAAAACTTTATTAAAATAAAGAAAAACACATTGTTTTATTTTTAAAAAACTTTATTAAAGAACTAATAAAGAAAAATTATTATTATTATTTTTTAATTTAAAAAAATTATTAAAAACAATAAAGAAAAATGATTTTTGTTTTTTTTAATTATTAAAAACTTTAATATTAAATATTAAAGAAAACTTTAATTTTTTTAAAAAAACATTATTAATAATTAAAAAGTTTTATTTTATTAAAAACTTTAAAAAAAAAAAAACAGAAAAAACAAATTTAAAAAACTTTTGAAAAGTTTTAATAAAAAAAAATTAAAAACAAAGGTTGGGCGGGCCGGCAATGTCCCCTATCACATCTGTGGTAGGTGCGCCACACCGGCAGATGGGGCCGCCAACAAGGCTCGGTGGAGGTACCTTGCGTCGCAGGGTTTGTTTAATTTTCAAAAAATTATATATTTTTAATTGATTTAAAAAAAGAAATTTTAAAGATTTTTTAAATTTTTTTTTTTTGCAAATATTGCAAAAATAAAAATTATTTTTAATAAAATCGTACCTGCGTAGGTAGGGCCGTACGACCTGCTTGCTAAACTTTTTGCCTCCAAGAGCAACTTGCTCCGATTCAGATGATTTGGCAGTTGATTTAGGGGTTTTTGGCCCTTCTGGATGCAATGGCGATGTCCCTTTCAGCTGAAAATGCTTTGAAGTGGCAGCTACTTCCTGGATCTGGCGACCACCTCCAATCTTCAACCCTTTGTAGATTTGGCCTCCGATGTCCAACTGAGACGAAACAAAAGGAAAATATGACTATCTCGGACACTCTGGATGCAATGGTGAGCTCAGATCTGATGCAACAAGCTCCCAAAATACACCTGCAACTCAAGACCAAAAATGGAACCCTCCAAAAATCTCTCCAAAAGACTGACTAAAGGCACTCCAAAAGCTCTGATACCATGTAAAAATTGGCTATGAAGGTAGCCACCCAAGATCTAGAGGCCTAATAGAAAGCACAAAAGAGAGAGATAGAATATGACAAGAATAAACTGTATTCAATGTCAATAATATGAGATGCAGTGCAAAAGTACATAGGAGACCCCTTGGTTATATAGCCAAGGTGAGAACATAGAAGGGCATAAGATTATGACAAGTGTCGTAATCTTATGAAATGAGACTAATGAAAAGTTATCACTCCACCTAAAGTGGAAAGGGATAATGTGATAATCACCACAAAAGGTGGAGAGATAATCACATGATATGTCCACAAAAGGTGGAAGTGACGAGGTAATGAGATGTCAAGTCCACCAAAGGTGGAAAATCTCCAACAACCTCTTATGTGGTCCCTAAGTAAACTTAACTAAGGTGTAATCATGACCTAGGACAAGGTACAAGACATTTAATTACACCAACAATATGCAGTCATTTTCATTATTCAATTGAGGATGACATTGGGTTAGAGAAAAACATAGTAGAGAGAAATACTTAAACAACAAAGGCCTAAGGTTCAAAGCTCCCAAATTTGGGTATTGTATTTTGTTATTTCAATGATCTAAGTTCATCCCAAATTTATAACTTTTTAGATTGAATGATTAATGGTAGAATCAACCTTAGTTGAGTGTCTCCATGTGTATGGTGCCAATTTTTGGATGTGTTGTTTAGTTGGTCAGTTAGACAATTGTAAAATCCTTGTATAACTTTTGCAACGTATCTTCTAATAATAATAAAGGAAATGTATGGGTATTCTCTTGGTTTACTAAGTAGACTCATTTAATATTCTGAAACTATCTATGTTTTTTAATGTATGTGTAGATCCTAGCTTGCTTGTGCATTTTGAAAGACCTAGTCTTTTGTGATATCTTGCTTAAGGTATCTCTTTGGTTTCATTTGTTACATGTTTTGTATGAACTTGGAGACTTTGTCACCTAAAAGGATAAATGCAATAGTCACCATTTGATCCTATCACAATCAATATAAATTAATCTAAACATCTTTTCAAATTGTTTGTTCTAGTGTGATCTAACTGCCTTGTTTGAATGTATGTAACAACATAAAGGGTTATCATAAAACACATTCATTGACATTTATGTGTTAGATTATCTATTTTAATAAGATTCTTGACCTTGAGGATGAAAAACCAACATATAGGCACAAAGTGACAACTAAAGTAGGGGTGTACTATGCAATAAATATGGTTTATGTTAGGGTTAATGTTCAGTTGTTGTGGTGATATGTTTTGCAACATCTTAGGGAAATACCCCTTGGTTTAGTAGAGCCAAAAGTGAAGGAGGTCCTACCCACCTCAACAATTGGCCCTAAGTTTCCCAACCTAAATATAGGGTTTGCGGTATTTTTTAAGTTTGACACCCCTAGCACGTAGAAGACTATCCAAAGGTATTTGGGAGCTACAACTCAAATCACCAACACATGATGTTGGTTATCATCTAATTAAAATTTTCTAAGGCCCTTTCAACAATATATTTTGACAAACCCTACCCTCCTAATGCTACATAAGGCTACATTTCTTGGAAGCATTTTGTCAAACAACTTACATTCCTTGTTTAAGATTCCACATTTTGCATACAAATTCACCATACATGTGAGTGGAGAGAGACATGCCTTGAACTATAATGCCAATCATTGGGTAGGGGTGACATCTAATGATGTGGTCTCTACACAATAGTTTTCAAGTCCACCCATCTCTTGCCTCTTCATTTTTCCCATCAAACTCCTCTACAATGCTCCTTTCAAACTCACACAAAATGCCCTCTTTTGTTTGCACACCCCTTTATTGGTCTTCTCTATGCCCTACCCTAAGATTGTGCTCCTCAAATAGGAAATGACACCAAAAGGAGCTGTGAACTTCCTCTTCATCCATTCCTTTTTTTCTTAGCCAAAATTCCTTAGTCACTTATGCTTTGATGCCTATTTAAAGCTCTCATTTTAGCACCCACAAGGAGGATGTTGGCAAAGGTCATCAAAATATAATATTTTACACCAACTACATTTGTTTGAAATTATTTAAAGCCTTTTCCCCCACATTCATTTCATGGATATCTTGTATGTGTCACAGTCCATGAGACCACATTTATCTCCTCCCTTTTTCATCCAACCTATCAACTTCATAAGTGTTGAGAGGGGGATGTCATTCCTCATAATGGCATTGTAGTTATCCTTCCTTACACCATACACTTCTTCTAAATGCATTGATGGATGTCCATATCATGCTCCACTTCTTTGTCCTTCAACTATGCTTGATTTGAAAGATCTCATTTTAATTATCTTTTAGATTTTTTCCATGTAGGCCTTGCATGAGAATAAGCTCCTATGAAGGATGTGACATTGTTTTGTGGGTGTTTTTAGTGATATTTCTCGAGATGTTGGTGAGGAACCATTTTTTTCAATCAAAAAAAAAAAAAAAAAAAACAAAGAAAATAGAGCCAATGTCCAAAATAATTGTCGTGTTGAAGAAAACGAGCCATACCTAAAACATAAAAAAGGAGCTTACAAAAAGTTCAATCACAAGGAGGAGCGGTAACTCAATGGTCAAGCACCCAAGCATTCATACAAAAGGTCCTAGATTGGAATCATAGCTAATCCACATGAGAATAATATAGTGCCAAAGCTAGGCTAGGATTTCATATCACCAAAGTGTCAATCAAATAGAGGTGTTGGAAAAACTGAAATGCACCCAAATTGCAATAAGGAGCTTACAAAAAATCCAATTAGAAGGAGGAACTAATATTTCAGTAGTATAACACCAAGTATACATATTTTGAATTCCTAGTTATGAATCCTAGCTGGTCCATGAAAGATAACATGTTACACCTAGAACTAAGTATCACCTCTTTCATAAATGAGCCTATTCAAAACTACAAGTCCAAATTTAGATAGAATGAATGTTTAAATGTGCCAAAAAAATAATTTAGATGTTGGAACCCAAAGAAGTATTTTGGTAAAAGGAACATATATGATGCATCTGATTAATCTATTAAAGGGATTATGTCAAATGTTGGTGGAAACTTTCTTTTGCAGGACCATATAATCTGGAAATAAAACTTGCAAATATGCACAAGAAGTTGTATTTCCACATTTATATGATCCAGTGTTTGATATGGGCAACACATAAGATACAAATCATCACTTCTAGACATTTTAATGGGAACCACCCTGATGACTTGACAAAAGCCTTCCACTCTTTGCACAAACAATTAAGACTTCGTTAAGACTACTTCAAACATGGAGCTTCTAGAAATGCTTGAATATGATCTAAAATCATTTTTTTAGTGAGAAAATAGCATTAATGATATACTAGAATTATGTTTTCATTAAAAATTTAGCACTGAATTTCCTTGGTAATGATATTAGTGATGTACCTACTAGATGTGCAAGCTTTGGATTCTTCAAAAAATTATAACAAACAAGCAGTTCTATGTGACTGTAAAATGGTTTTATTAGTCCTTGCCTTTATAAGGCAGGGAACTAATGTTATCGCCTCAATCTTGCGTATTAAAATTTTGCTTGGGGAATGGAGTCGGAAAAATAAAGATATGGTTTTGGTGATGTTCTAGGGAATAATTATAAAAAGCGAATTTTTTTTGTTCTTGCAATTTTGTGATTGGTGGGTGTAATTTTCCTCATGGTTTTGGCATTTTCCAAATTTTTAATAATAATAATAATAATTGTAGGGAGCTTTTCTATTGTAAATGTTTCATGAGTTTGTTGGTATAGTCATGTGTTGGCATGGACTCTTCGTGGGGACGTGTGGCGTATTAAGCAGTACATTTTCATTTACTATTTATGTTTTCTCATTTATTGTGAGCAAAATGAAGTGTAGCCATCATTAGTGAGTTATGGTGTGAAGTTTTAAGTCTTTCGAGAAAAGTGGTATTTGCATTGTTTGTTCATTTGCTCAGGTTGTTTGATGAGGCTGAAATTTGTGTTTGTTGGAAGGGTTTTCATCTACGGTGTTGGAAGCGAGAAAGGTGGTGTTTGTAAGTTACTCTATCTTTTATGCTTTGATTTTTTCGTTTGTTTGTTGCTTTTCTCAGATTGTTCGATGAGGGTGAAATTGGTGCCTTTTGAGAGGGTTTATGTCTATGATTTTGGAATTGAAAAACTGAGCGTTTGTAATTTCCTATATCTTTTATAGTGTCATTTTATAGTTTTTTCCATCTCTACATTTTATGGTTAATTTCTACTGTGTGCACTCATGCATTGCAACTACACTTGAAGTTATTAAATGAAAATGAAAATTAGGTGTAAGTAAATAGAAAATGTTTGGGTATAAAATCATTAAATTTGTGTTTGTTGAAAGGGTTTATATCTTTTGTATGGGGACTGAAAAATGAAGCCTTTGTAAGCTTGTATATCTTTTACAATGTCGTTTTATAGTGGTTTACATATTTGCATTTTATGAGTCAATTTCTATTGTTTGTTTTTGTTTGCATTTTGTGTGTTTATGTCTATTCTTCACTATTCTTTATGGGTTAGTTTCTATTGCCGAGTTAAATACTTAGTTGCATTTCAATTTATTCAATGAAAATGAGAATAGTTCATATTTTAAATATTTCTTGGTTTTGAAGTTTTAATTTTGAAGTTTTAATTTTGTTGAGCAAAGTATTATTTTTGTTGTTTGTCCATTTGCTCAGGTTGTTTGTGTGAGTGTAAATATGGCTTAGCCTTTCTTGTTTGGTCATTTGCAATCGTGGGCTGCTTTTATGGGTTGTTGTCTGTTGTCGAGTTAAATACTTAACACCATAATTCGTTAATGGGGATTTCTCTGCTACCCATGATTAAGAATGGAAGTAGCTAGTTGCAATTCAATCTATTGGGTGAAAATGAGAATTCGTATTTGAAGTATTCCTTGGCCTTGAAGTTTAAATTTTGTCGAGAAAAGTATTATTTGCATTGTTTTCTCATTTGTTGAGGTTGTTTGTCCGAGTGTATTTATGGGTTAGTCTTTATTTTTGAGTGAAGGAATTAGCACGATATTGTGCTTATCATGATTAAGAATGAAAGTAATAATTCCTTGGCATGCATGCACTACAACTGCACTTGAATTTATTTGACAAAAATGAAAATTAGGTCCAAGTAATTGGACAATGTCTAGGTGTAAAATGATTAAGTTTGTGTTTGTTGAGAGTGTCTATGTCTATTGTATTGGGAGTGAAAGATGAGGCGTTTGTAAGCTCATATGTCTTTTACAGTGTCGTTTTGTATTTTTTTACACGTTTGTATTTTATGAGTTAATGTCTATCATTTGTTGTTTGCATTTTTTGGACACATGCATTGCATTGCAATTGCACTTGAATATATTAAATAGCAATGAAAATTAGCTCCAAGCAATTGGAATATATCTGAGTATAAAATCATTAAATTTGTGTCTATTGAAATGAGGCGTTTGTAAGTTGGTATGTCTTTTACAGTGTCATTTTATAGTGGTTTACACGTTTGCATTTTATGGGTTAATGTGTACTATTTGTTGTTTGCATTTTATGTGTTAATGTCTATTCTTCACTATCGTTGATTGCTTGTATGGTTAGTGTCTATTGTTGAGTTAAATACTTAACACCATAATTCATTAGTGTAGACTTCTTTGCTAGCCATGATTAAGAATGGAAATGCTTAGTTGCACGTGTTTGTAAGTTCCTGTGTCTTTTACAATGTCCTTTTTAAAGTTTTTGCATCTTTGTGTTTTATGGGTTAATGTCTGTTGTTTGCACGCATGCATTGCAACTACACTTGAATTTGTTAAATGACAATGAAAATTAGGTCTAAGTAATTGGAAAGTTTTTGGGTATAAAATCATTAGCTTTTTTTTTGTTGAAAGGGTTTATGTCTACTATATTAGAGTGAAAACAAGGTGTTTGTAAGTTGGTATGTCTTTTACAGTGTCTGTTTGTAGTGCTTTGCATGTTTGCATTTTATGGTGAATGTCTATTATTTGTTGTTGGTTGTATGTTGTGTGTTGATGTCTATTCTTCGCTATGGTTGATTGCTTTTATGGGTTGTTGTCTGTGTTGAGCTAAATAATGAACAATGTAATTTATTAATGTCGATTGGTTTGCTAGCCATGATTAGGAATAGAAGTAATAGTTTCACTACATGTAATTCATTAATGTCGATTTCTTTGGTAGCCATTATTAAGAATGGAAATAATATATTTTTTTGCACATATGCATTGTAACTGTAGTTGAGTTTATTAAATGAATTGAATGAAAATTAGGTCTAAGTAATTGGAAAATGTGTGTGTATTAAATCTTTGAAACTGTGCCTATTGAGAGGGTCTATGTCAACTGTAAATGGGGGCAGAGAACAAGTCATTTGTCAGTTTGTATGTCTTTTGCGGTGTCATTTTATAGTTTTATGGAATATGTTTTAGAGTGTTGTTTTATAGTTCTTTACATTTGTGTATTTTGGTTAGTCTCTATTTTTGAGTTAAAGAATTGACACGATGATTCATTAATTTCAACTTGTGTGTTTGCATGGTTAAGAATGGAACTAGTCCTTTGTTTGGGCACATGCATGGCAGCTGCAATGCAAACTATCAAATGAAAATGAGAATGAGGTCTAGATAGATGCAAAATGTGTTGGTGTAGAATGAATTTGTTGATTTTCAATGTCTTGTTCACTTTGGAAATATTACATGGACTTGTAATGTTCTTTGACATACTAGCTATTTTTGTCAATGCATTTTGTTGTCATGAGAATGCCTAGCATTTGTTAATGCCTAAGTTTTAGTGGTCAATGGATTGTCGTCTTAAGTTTTAACTTTGTCAATAGGCACAAATTTGACCGTCATCAATCAATCTGTCAAAAAAGGCCACATTTGTAAATTCTTATCAAAATTTGTGTAGAGCATGGCTGAGGCGGTTAAGGTTGTAGCACGAGTCATGGCAGTTCTTGTGTGCAACTTGTTTATCTTATGCAAATTGAAAACATTTTGCGTTGTGGTTTTAAAATATCTTAGTGTATGCAATATACTTGTAAAATTTTAAAAAAAGGTCGATGTTGAGTGTTGAAATGATGGATACACAGTGTCCTTGATTA
The DNA here is from genome assembly GCA_007258455.2 of Sequoia sempervirens. Taxonomy (NCBI): domain Eukaryota; kingdom Viridiplantae; phylum Streptophyta; class Pinopsida; order Cupressales; family Cupressaceae; genus Sequoia; species Sequoia sempervirens. The sequence goes on along the minus strand of VDFB02131225.1, from coordinate 43,658 downwards.
AGCTGTAGTCTTCAATGGAGGACCTTTTCCAGGAAAGGTATTCAACCACATAAAAAGTGTTGCAACAATGGTTTGCAAATAGAGATTCTATTATGATGATGAGATATAATTACAAATGTACAAATGCCCTAAATATATAGGCATGAGAGAGATGCAAGATGCAATATGATGTTTCCATGTGTCAAGATCTAACAACATGTGACAACATGTGAACCCTACCTAGGAAATGATAAAAGATTGAGATAAGTTCTAGAAGGACAACTCATCTTCTAGAAGGAATCTTATCCCCTACAAACATGGAAAGGGGAATTACCCCATTATTAATGATTTTCTAATTTATGCAACCTAGGACTAAATTAATCCAAGACCTAAATTAGCTTATGCTAGTGTAATAAATAATTAATTACACTAACACCCTCCCATAAGTGCAACTTAGGGAGGAGGAGATGTAATGATTATGCAAAGATGATGGATCCCAACTATGAGGCCATGTTAGGTACCCATTTACATGATGAAAATGAAAGATGCAACTAATCTCCCACAACCGGAGAAAAGGGGAAAACCCAGTGGGAAGAAAACCCCTCTCCAAAAAGGAGATGAAATGCAAAGAAGAGAAAGGATGGAGGACTCCCAAATACCCCCCAAGTACACCATCTGACACATGGATACAATACAATCGATAGCCCCCCCATAGGAGGGAAAGAGAGAGACTATATAGCCCCCCAGAACATGAGATCACCTGCAAAATTGGTAAGTTTCTGAAGACAAAACAAGATCCAGTGTCGACAAACAACTTGTCTCCCTTTCAGAAGAAACAAAACCAAGTGCAAGTGCATAGATGCTTCCCATTCCGGATAGGAATTGAAGGAAGGTAGGATGAATGTGGGTGATGATTTCTTTGAAAAATGCTCATGTGTCTCCTTGCCTGATGATGAAGATGCCACAATAAATTCAGGTACATTCCCAATCAATGAAGAAAGTGACAATCTAGGAAGATGCAGAAACTGATGTTGAACAAGATCCAAAGTGATACAATGAATATGATGGAGACTAGATTTCCCCCCATAATGAAGTGTCCTCAAAACCACTGAAAGAATTCTAAAGCAACAAAGGTTTCCAAACGACATGTCTCCCACTAAGAAGAAGCAAATCCAATGGTAGATACTAAAGAAACTCTAACTCTTGAATGGAATGAGAGGGAAAAAGTCTCAAACATGAAATCTCTGAAGAGAAACCAAGTGCCTCCAAGATAGTCTCAGGATCCCCAATGAAGGTTGAGACAAAGAAATGAGGAGACTCAAGAGAACTCTCCAAAGTAGAATCTAAATAAAGGAGTGATATCCCCTCAAGAATGTCCTCCAAACTTGTAGAAGTAGCCAAGTTAGTGATACCTAAAACAAATCCATCCCTTGATGTCAAGTTTGGAAAATTGTGTCCTGATGAATGATGTTGATGGAGGCCTCAATTAATGAATCTGGATGAGGGATCACTGAATGTGAAGGGATACCAATTGTCTCTAATGGAGAAGAAGCACCTAAAGAAACCTTGTCAACCTCTTTGTAAGATTCAAGGCAATCAACCTCTTGCATAACAATATCATCATGGGGTATCTGATATGAGGAATGATATTCTAAATTAAGACCATCGGGGAAGGGTGGAGTATCTGAATCTCCATATATCTCCCAAAGCTTAGTCCAAAGGATGTGAGAACAATCACAATGATCAATAGAATTCAAAACATCACAATCAAATTGCATTGAAATGATCTCCAAGACAATGAATCGGCTACAACTCCAAGAAATTTCATGAATACCTTCACTTGGATGGGGAACTATACCATACAAATGTGGCAATAAATCTAGTGATTGGAGATGGTGTATGATCCCATCCCACCATTGTTTATAGTTTCCCTTGTGAAACATAGTCAAAGAAAGATAATATGTAAGCCCCATAATGTACTATCAAATTTCTCCAAAATACAAAGACACTGACCTTCAACAGAAAATATAAATTTCCAAAGATGATATATAACTAAAGTGATGCCACTTGAATCAAAAAACCTTTTCCCAAGCTTCAGGATATCCAAGTTATTGAACAAAACCAATGTAAGAGTACCTGGAGCTGAAACTAATAAAAGTGAATGGACTGATGAAAAAAGCTCTGAATTACTTTCCTGATGTCGTTGAAATCACTGAAATCTAACAATCTGATGAGAAGATATGAGCCTTTGTGTCCAAATTAGGGTTTTAACTTCAATTGATTGTAATTTTTGATGATAAAAAAATCTGGAAAAATAGAGTGCACCACTAAAAACTAGACTCCAAGAGCTTTCCAACGATATATCGTTTGCCAAATTTTGATATCATATGCGAAAGATACAGCCTCCGGAAGATTACTGTTATAATGGAACTGATCAGCCTAACTAGGCGCAAGAATAGAGCACCTAGGGGCTAAAAAAAAAAAGCCCTTGGTCGTTGATGTGACTACAAGCAGAGAGGGAGCATAAAAACAAATGCCCACTGGATTGGTGGTGTCAGAGCAGAGGGTTGGTAGCGAGTCGGGTGGTGCGCCGGGATGGATGGTGGTGCCACTCGGGAGCAAGTAGAACCCTTGGTCATGGATAGGACCGGGGCTAGGGCTGAATGAGGACTTTGGCAGTGAGTGCCCGGTGTTGGTGGAAGCACCGGGAAATAAACTTTGGTAACAAGGATGTTGGACGGTGGCAAGGTCGATGGCGGATGATGTCGGCAGATGATGATGGCTGACGACTGATGACAAAGGCCGACCTATCAGTGTCTGCGGAGTGGTCGGTGGATGCCGATTGTGGATTTTTGAATATTGCAAAAAAATTGCAATTCAAAATTTAAATAAAAATATCAATATAATTGTAATTTTCTGACAAATGAAAAATAAAATCCCAAAACACTATAGTCTGCGAAAAATAAACCCTACCGACTACCAATTAAAATAGCTAGTTGCTCCAAACAGATTTTAATTTTTGTCCAAACTATATAAAAATTTGCTTGGATGGAGAAATAAAAAAACCCTGATGATTCTAATTTTTTTTTGCTATGATGGAGGACTAAAAGGGAGATTTTTTCCTGCAAATTTGTACGAATAGTACAAAATAATGCAAACCTTAAATGATACCTCAAATGGCTCCCGGTTGTTGTCTCTGATTTTGACAAATGAGCAGGAGATCTATGGGTTTTGAGGCCTTCTAGACACAATGGAGAGGTCAGAGAGAGCCTGATGTGCACCAAAAATCAGCTTGGTTCCTGGGTAGAACCAACTAGCTTGCAAAGAATCTCGCAAGCCAACTTTCTTGATCCTGGGATGAAGTTTCACTGGAAAAGCTCTGATATCATGTTGAAATGATGGATGCACAGTGTCCCTTATGAAGCTGCACTCTTCAATGGAGGACCTTTTCCAGGAAAGATATTCAACCACACAGAATGTGTTGCAACAATGGCATGCAAATAGAGATTCTATTATGATGATGAGATATGATTACAAATGTACAAATGCCCTAGATAAATAGGCATGAGAGAGATGCAAGATGCAATATAATGTTTCCATCTGTCATGATCTAACATGTGACAACATGTGAACCCTACCTAGGAAATGATAAAAGATTGAGATAAGTTCTAGAAGGACAATTTATCTTCTAGAAGGAATCTTATCCCCTACAAACATGGAAAGAGGAATTACCCTATTATTAATGATTTTCTAATTTATGCAACCTAGGACTAAATTAATGCAAGACTTAAGTTAACTTATGCTAGTGTAATAAATAATTAATTATACTAACATTGAGAAATGTTCACTTGTCAATCCTGATTACGACAATATCATCACTTCATGTTTTCTCGTTTGTTTGCATTGGTTACTATTTCTCCTTTTTGAAAAGCCTTTTTTTTCTAGTTGATTCTTTTTTATGCATTCTATTGGAACCAATTTATCTTATTCACATTCGATATTCATCAAAATTATTGGTTTTTTGTCCTTACTAATAGCGTTTTGACTTTAGTTAACTATTCATGGTTTCGAAAAGGAAAAAAAATAAAATTATTTTGTAGAAGTTGATAGAATTTTCCTATTACTTAACTTTTTTATTGATTATTTTGGTTTATGGTTAATTCTTCAAACTTTTTCATTTTTCCTTATTTTTTGCAGTCATTTTTGACATATTTATATTTTCTCATTCATTTATTTTTCCCCCATCCTTGTTGCAGTTTACATATTCTTTTATTCAATCTCATTTGTTGATTCGCTCTGCTTTGCAAACTTTGTTTATAGATTGGATATCCATTTCATCTCTATTATAATTACCATGTTTGAATTTACATTGTTATTATTGTGTTGATTGAAAGTGCAAAAATTTTTCGTGTATATTCTATCGCTCAAAAGAAAAGCAAATTATTGATTTTTCCTGCGATTTTCATTTTTGTTGCTGGTATTTTTCTCGTGGTTTTGTCATTTTCTAGTCTATTTAGTTACTGGTCATTTCCTTGTGGATGGGGAGCTAATGTTATCGCCTCAATCTTGCGTATTAAAGTTGTGCTTTGAGAATGGATCCGGAAAAATAAAGATATGGTTTTGCTGATGTTGTGGGGAATATTTAGAAAAAGCGAAATAGCTTTTATGTTTGCAATTTCCCGATTGGTTGGTATTTTCCTCATAGTTTTGTAATTTTCTAATTTGTTTTAATAATAATGATTATTGTACGGGGATTTTCTATTGGAAATATTTCATGGCTTTGTTGGTATAGTTGTGTCTTGCCATGCACTCTTCCTAGGGATGCATGGCGTTTTAAGCAATACATTGGATTTACTATTTGTGTGTTCTAATTTATTCCGAGTAGATTGAAGTGCATCTATCATTGGTGGCTTATGATATGAAGTTTTAAGTCTATCTATCACTCTTTCATGAGAAAGACAATTAATTTGGATTTGAAAAATACAAAATCATGAAGAGAATGCCAAAATCCAATGAGGAGATGGAAAAAAAATATGTGTACAAAGAATATATAAATATATATATATATGTATGTATGTATGTATATATATTTGTATATGTACATCTGTATATGTGTGTATCCATATATATGTGTGTGTATGTATATATGAGTATATATATGTACATGTGTGTGTGTATATGTCTATATATATATAGGTATATGTATGTATGTATGTGAGCATGTATATGCGTGTGTATGTATATATGTGTGTGTGTGTATGCATTCATATTCATTTGTTGAGATTGTTTGATGAGGGTGGAATCTGTGTGTTCTAAGAGTGTTTATATCTGTTGTATTGGCGTTGACAAATGGTGCTTTTGCAGTGTTTTTTTTCCTTTTTGCAATGATTTAATCGTTAGGTTTCTCTATTGATAAGTTTTTTCATCTGTTGGTTCCTATTTCTCTATTTCTTGATTGGATTTTGATGTTTCGGTCTTATTTTCATGTGGCGTAGATGTTTCAATGCCAAAAGTCTTGAAACGAAGCTTACACTATTTTTTTTGCAATGTGTATTACTTCAATTCAAGAGGACTGTTTGTACATTCAAAATAGTGATAGACATTGGAAGATGTCTATTTGTACATGATATAACCAATAGATGATTGATGTTTCAAACGATGCATGACATGAATATTTTGTACATATAAGACATCTTCCAATGGTATATATTTGGAACTATTAGAATGATGTTTGTATTTTTTCCCACAATTGCCTAGTCATTGACATATGGTGTGTTGTTTGTTGGCTCTTTATATTTTGCAATTACAATTTATAGTTTAGATCAATGCGGCATAAAAAGCAATTTTATTGTAATGATCTCTTGCTATGCACATGTCATTGGTGCAAAAAAAATTTGTTCGCATGTGGTGTTGCCAATAGTGGGTCACATGCTATGTGCATATGATCACATTTTCAATTTTAATTACCAAATTTTGAATTGTGGTAAATAGATTGAATATATATATATACATGCATACATGCATATATGTATGTTTCTATATGTATGTATGTATGTATGTACATATGTGCACACAAAGACATACATATGTGCAAGTATATATATAAGTGTGTATATATATATATATATATATTTGTATGTGTGTATATATATATGTGTGTATGTATATATATGTATTTATGTGTGTATATGTATATATGTATATATGTGTGTGCTCTACATTTTGCATTTACTAGGATATATTTTTCCATTTATTTTGAATAGATTCAAGTGTGGTTGCTATTAATGCATAATGGTGTTGAGTCCTGGGGCTGCCAAGCAAAAGATTGTTTGTATTGTTCACTGCATGTATATATGTACAGACGTATACATACATAGCTATTTTTAGCTACATATATATATTAGCATGTTATATATGCATGTGTAGATATCTATATATAAAAGTATGTATACATACATGTATATATGTGTCTATATGTATGTGCATATGCATATATATAACTCTACATACACTTACATATGTGTATATATATACATATGTATATACGAATGTATGTACATACATATATATTTACATTTTTTCCCTATAGATGTTTATACATATATATGTGTGTATGCATATATATATATATATATGTATGTATGTATGTATGTATGTATGTATGTATGTATGTATGTATGTATGTATGTACTTAAACATATGCATATATATGTATGTATCAATGCATATGTTCTTACATATATGTATGCCTTGATATATGCACATATGTATACATGTATGCATATATATATATATATATATATATATATATGTATATATATATGTAGATGTATATATATATATGTAGATGTATATATGTATGTACACCTATATCTGCATATAATCAAGTGTGTATATACATATATATGTTTATGTATATATATATGTATGTGTATCTATATATATGGAGTTGTTGAAACAAAAAGACTACTATCCATTTTAGAGGCACTGTACAATGTATTTTCTAGTGGTCATTGGTTTTGGAGGGATCTATGCCAATTGTTTATTGTTTTTCATCAACACTCTGCTATACAACTTGAAATACTGTTGCAACAATGTGATGAGGTATGGTCTGAACCAGTTTTGTGCATTTGCAAAAAAACATGGCTACAAATGTATAAGAAACAATACATAGACAACTAAATATACTGATCAAATATATAGCTATTATTTTCATTATGTGGCTGATAAACATCATACATTAACTGTTAGGTAAATTACAATGTCATTTCTTTTAGAGACGGTAAATAGTTGTAGTTAATGCATTATAGTATATGTTTGTGACCTTCTTTTTGGAGCAGTCTTGAAGCTAACTGTAGATAAACAGACTGAGAATGTGCACATGAATTTTGAGCTATCACAACATGTGTTGTTGAGGAAGTAGAGATAGGCATTAAAAAGTTGAACTAGGATGTGAGTAAGATTTTAAATATTTTGTCTTATATATTCATTTTGGAATGTTCCTTGGATCATGTGAGGTATAGAGATTAATATTAAATCCACAATAGAAAATGTAGTGTATTTTTCCATTTTCACTCATGTAGTCTTCTTATGTTGTTTACATGATTGTGGATATGGTGTTACAAAGCTATAGTATGTCTAACGAGACTTTGCAGCTTGTTCAAATGCATCGATGTGGTATTGGATCACACTCCACCTTTATTTTCAATTTGTACTCTATCATCTAAATAAGATTCTTATTTATTATGTGTTATGCGCATGTCCTTTTTAGATCTTCTCTAATGCAGTTGATATGGTTTGTGCCAATTGTAGTAGTCACTCTTTCAAGTTGTATTTTTTTCTTGTCTAGCTTTCAATAATTTGCTGCCAGCTGTTGTTGTTTAGGTGGTCATGATTGTGGCAATGTTTTTGTTTTTGCTTCTTCAAATGTTGGGAAACTACTTCTTAGAAAGGTAGGTAGAATCACGAGCATCAAAATCCTATTTCTTGAAGTGATTTTTGACCTTCCTAGCTACATCTATTGACTGCCTTGTAATAGTAAGCTATTGCTTCTAGTATCAAGGTACCTATGAATCTTAATAGAAAATAAAATCTATGCAACCATGCATGACAATTTCCAATCAAGCAAGGAAACTACTACTAACAATGCAACTTATCCTCCAGACATATTCACAGTGATTTCTTGAACATATGCATAATTCCCATGGATGAAGACATGGACGAGTCATTACATATATCTTGAACAGGTGGATATGTTTCAATAACTATTGTTGTTTCATGGATATACAATTAACTTGAATTGAATGAAGACTTTGAAAAAAAATAGATGGGACTATGTTTTGGTAGAATAAGTCCATGAAATGTAGGATAAATTTAAGTGTCGTTTTTGTTTTCCCATATTTTTGTTCTTTGTTATTGTTGATTGTTTCTGTGGCTTAATGTTTCTAAGAAAATCCCTCGATTCATGCAAACACACTACTATATTTCCAATAGAATAATTTCATGGATATACAATTAACTTGAATTGAATGGAGACTTTGAAAAAAATAGATGGGACTATATTTTGGTAGAATAATTCCACGAAATGTAGGATAAATTTAAGTGTCGTTTTTGTTTTCCCATGTTTTTGTTCTTTGTTATTGTTGATTGTTTGTGTGGCTTAATGTTTCTAAGAAAATTCCTTGATTCAAGCAAACACACTACTATATTTCCAATAGAAAAAAATCTCATTCTCATCTAATTGATTGAAGTGCAGCTGGCATCCATGACATTGCATGTTTGTGAAATATTACAGATTTTGTTGGGAGCTTTGGCATTTGGCTAGATTTAATTTTTGTTTACGAGGTTGAACTGTAGTTGGCATGCTAGTGTGGTAGACAATAGATTAGTTGCATCATGGATGTTGGACATCAAATAACTGGACATTTATAGAGTATATATATAAAAAAGCAACAGCAATGTAAAAGGTATAACAAGTTTCAGACTCAAGAGACATAGATTTCAGTCTCATCAAACAATCTGAGCAAATGATTAGACAATGTAGAAAAGACAATGTAAAAGATCTATGAGATTACAAATGTTTTCTTTTTTGACAGGTTTTATTGTCAAGGAATAATTTTTCAAGATGATTAGGCAATGCAAGTAATGCTTTGCTCAACAGTCTTAAAACATGGTGGAGGGATCGATTAATGCCAGCTACATCTCAATCCAAAGGCAATGAGTGAGAATTAGTGACTAGGAAATGCTAAAAGTCCATGTTAAAACAACACACATTAAATTTTGTACCTACCTAGGCTTTATACTTAACCAAAGTTAGCAAAAAAATTGACATTAATGAATTATATTGTTAAGTGTTTAACTCAACAATACAGTCTAGGCAATGAAAAAAGTCAAGGATAGCGAAGAATAGACATCAACACACAAAATTCAGACAACAAACAATACACATTAAGCCATAGAATGGAAGGATGTAAAAAAACTATAGAACAACGATGTAAAAGACATACGAACTTACAAACGCTTTGTCTTTCTCTCCCCATACAATAGACATAAATCCTTTCAACAGATACAGATTTAATGATTTTATATCCATACATTTTGCAATTACTTAGAGCTAATTTTCAGTCTCATTTGATACATGTCTTTATCATGCCTAGCACAGAAGATGGCATTAATGAATTATGGTGTTAAGTCTTCTAGTCAAGAACAAAAACTGATCCATAAAATAATTCAAAGATAGGGAGGAGTAGAGAATAACCCATAGGGTGCAGACATCAAGAAATAATCGACATTAACCCATAAAATGCAAAGATGTAAAAAACTATAAAATGACATTATAAAAGATATAAGAACTTACAAATGCCTCATTTTTTGCTTCCAATACAATAGACATAAACCCTCTCAACAGGCACAAATTTCACTATCTAAATTGTTATGTATAGTTTGGAAATGGTTTAATCTTTGTTGTTCCTTATCAATCAGCGCTCTTATGGATGAATCTCTGTTTTTGCAACTTTGTCATTTGTTTTTGATACTTTGGTCTTTCTTTTGTGTTTTCCTAACTCAAATGTATTGTGTGTTCATGAAAGAAGGACATGCATTGAAGGATGTCTATTTGTTCAAGATATGTTTGATTTGCCATGGATCTGAGAAAATGAAAAAACAATGCAAATAATACTTTGCTTGACAGATTTAAAACTTTACATCATAAGCCACTAATGATGGTTGCACTTTAGTCTACTCACAACAAATAAGAGCTCGCAAATAGTAAATGTAAATGTAATACTTAAAACGCTATGCGTCCCCAGGAAGAGTACATGCCAAGACACAACTATACCAACAAACTCATGAAATATTTCCAATAGCAAAGTTTCCTACAATAATTATTATTATTTAAGCAAATTAGAAAATGAGAAATCCATGAGGAAAATACCGGTAGTCAATGAGGAAATCACCAAAAAAAACAATTTTGTGTGTGTAATTGTGATAGGATTATGCTTTTCTAAATTTTTTTACTATATGCATGTTTTCACTGCATATGTGTTTGTGGATAAGTGGCATTGTTCATAGTATTTGATATGCTTAGTCTAAAACTGGTGCTAGTATTGAGCATTGGAAATTGGAATACATGGTTATACAGATTTCCTATTTATTATTATGGTTGATAGGTACTTTGTTTTTCTCAGGTGGCAATTGTGACTCAAACCATTTGTTGCATATGTGAGAGCATAGGAGATTGAGTTTCTAACATGCTATGGCATAAATTTGTAAGTTCAATTTATTTTTTATCCCTAGTTTATATATTTATGTCCTATTCTTCTTGCAAGAAAATTATTATGTTTAAATTTGGAAGGTCTACTAAATTGCAATTATATTCATGTGTGAATTTTGTTTTCTTTTGTTGTTCTTTGCAATTATTTAATTGTTGTTATGTTTTTCCTCTATATTGCTTTTGATTGATTAAGCAGGGAAAGGGCCTTGACCCGAGAAAATAGTACAACAAGATAAGAACAACAGGTGGTAAGAAACAGCAAAATAGGAAGCCCACCAAACTTCCCCCCTCCCACAAACAAAGTGCTTAACCAAACCCCATATGATCAAACATCATAGTTATATCATTCAAATCATAAAACCTTAATTAGCATCATTAGCATCCTTCCCTATCCATCTACAGTACTTATAAACATCTATCATAATGTTCCTACTTAAAATATCAACAATATTATAAAAATTTAAGTTCTGGCACCCACGGCCATAACCAGTAACAACAGTCCTATAAAACATAGTAGAAATTATCATCATAAACAAAAAGAAAATCCACACAGTGAAGCATCCAAGCTAAGCATCCTTGATCAACCTCCATGCTCTCATCAGATCTTCAACAGTGTCGTTCATTGTTGCCTTCAGCTCCATCTTGCTAGCCAAACCTTCACCATCTCCCGTTGCTTTTTTCTTTTGCTTCTTTTTTATTTTTCCCATGCCAGAAACAGTCACCATGACTGCCTTCTTCATAACAACATCAACCACCATACACACATTTTGAACCACTTCTTCCAGGATTTGAATTTTGTTTTCATCTCCTTTTTCTTGCATCCCTTTCTCCAGGACTTTCATGTTGGCAAGAGACACTACACATTTTTTCTAGTGTTGTCATTGATGGCAACCCTTGTCAGTAAAATGATTTGCACATTGTCATTTGATCATACCAGCAGACAGATTGAAGATCAATAATCATCTGTTAAGTTAGAACGGAGCATCTGGTAGATTTGTGTTCTTCAATTCATATGCAAATTTTCTATTAGTATTTTGTGTTGTGGATCTCAGGGATGATTGGTCGATGCATTATTTGTGTTATCTATAAATCTTGGTGCCTCGTATCGAATTGAGTGTAAGTTAGAAGATCGGGTTGACTAATTTTTTGTTCATCAGTGTATGAAGGTCGACTTGGTGGATGTAGTGTGTCGCGGATATTTGAGGAGTTATTATTTAAGTATTTTTATGTTCGAGCATTTTTTTTTGGGTTCTCACTATGTTGTGGCCAACTTTTGTGGATGCAAATTGAATATTATGCATGATTTGAGCCGACAGTTTGTGAATATTTCTTATTTTGTTGAAGCCGACATGAAGTGATTAAATCCTTGGCAACAGATACATATATGTAATCAATTATATCATTTTGGTGCATGTTTGGTGTGAGTTGATTTATGTTGTGAATATTAGAAGGATTGAAGAGCGATTATGCACAGTTTCACTTGTGCATTAAGGATTTTGTGAAGCGAATTAAAGCAGAACAAAGCAAAAGAGAAAAATCAGTTAGAAGTTCAAGAGAACAATTGATGAGCCTAACCGGAATTGTAATCAAGCATTTGTAGATGGAACTTTCTCAGTTCAATCTTTGGATGTTATCCAAATCTTTGTAAGGCAGTAAGCCTTTCAGTTTTTGAGCAGTGAGCTCTAGGCAGTGTGCTTGAATGCAAGTTCATTTCCATTTTGTAAATTTTCCTTTTGAGTATACTCAGACAATATTGTGGATTGACCTCCACTATGGTTTTTCCCCTAGCAGGGTTTCCACGTAAAAATCCTTGTGTTATGGTGTTGTGGTTATTTATCTTATGTGCATGCATATTTATTTTGGTTGAATGTTATCAGTACTTTAAGGACAAGATTAATAAAGTTAAAAATTGCAAAACACTGATTCACCCCCCCTCTCAGTGTTCCTTGATTCCAACATTTCGGTCTTTCCTCAATAATTCCATTCACCAATTTTTTGAGGGCATGAAGTTTGTTGTCCCCCACCTTCTCAGTTATCCTCTTTTCTAGAATCTACATCCTCTCCTCAAGTCTTTTAATCCTTCCATTCCCATCATCCTCAACCTTATCTTCCTCTTTGTTGGAATTATCATCCCTCTCTTGATTATCCACAACATTTACTTCCTCCTTCTCCTGAGCCATCTCATGTTGTGACTCCTCTTCTTTCTCTTCATCACCATTACCATCCTCACTTTCCTCATCTGAATCCTCCTCTTCAGCTGAGTCTCCTCCCAAACTTTCTGGAATTTCTTCAATTAAGGAATCATTTTCCTCTTCTTCTTTTTCAACACTCTCTGGCGAGCTTTGGGTACTTTTTTCTTCAGGGCTCTGTGTGTTTTTCTTACTCTCATGTCCTTTTGATGCCACCATAACCAATCTTTTTGATCTTTGTCCACTAGGGTTTAAACCTTTTGTCTCATTATCATCAGGAATAGTAATTGTGTCCACCTCTTCCTCGAGTTCACGTAGAATTAATCTCTTCCTTTTTTTAATCCCCATCTCCATTGACTTATCCATTATTTTCTCTGGTGTGACCGTAAGTAAATCCTTCCACAAAGCAGTGTCTAGGCTTTGGGATTTCTTGCTAGGATTTTTAGGCGTAGAGAGGGGACAGTCTTCAAGAAGCTCATTTTTCACCAAGCTCTAAGGTTTAGGGTCTTCAATCATCTTAATACCAAGATTTTTCTGAGGGGTTCTAGACATCACAAATTTGCAAATGGCTCTTATAAGGCCTTGATGTAAAGGTGGATTGGCTCCATGAGTGAGACTTTGGCTAAGAGAGAAAAACAAGAAAAAAAGGAAAATTATTTTTTTCCTAATTCCTAATGTGGTTGAGGATGGGAAAGTGGTATCCATGGATGGACTGGTAGTAGCCTTCGAGAGTAAAATATTTCATTACAATAAAAAAAACATTATGATATAGAGGTGGCAGCTTAATCCTAGAGTAGCCATTTTGAAATCTTTTCGATTTTTCTTTTCTTGCAAAAAAATTCTCAAAGTAATCCTAATACTTGCCATTACTGACCTTTGCAACCTTCATCCCTTCGTAAGCTAGACCCGTCACTTCTACAATTAGCTTTGCATCCACCTTAAACTGCAGCCTGCCCAGGTTTACTTCTCCATCCCTCCATGCATTTGCAAATTTGTAGCTGAGTCTTTCATTATATCCCTCCATTGCAGCAAAATACAGGGTGAAACCTGCCTGCTCAAAAAGACCCCATAACTCCTCATTGTTGTGAAGCGAATCAAACTTGTGGGGTTTGGTACGCTTCCTAGGACCTCCCACATTGCTATCAAAGCTATGGAAAATTTTGGGAACAAGAAGGAAATCGCTTTTGTTACCTTCGACATCCTCAACACTCGCAACTAGAAGCTCCACACTCGTAGTTCTAATGGTAATTCTTTGACAATTCATTTGAAATGCAGTCAGCTTAGGGTTTTTTCTATACTTCATAAAGAAATTCACACCTTGATTACCACCTTTTCACCCATAATCATTATTGCTTGTGGAAGCTCCGCCTTCCTTTCTAGCAATGATAGCCTTTATTTTATTCCATCTATTATTTCTAATGTCGACGCAACTCAATCTGTCACATCGAAGATTAATCCATAGATTACACCACATACTATTTATTTCCAAATTTAAATTTTTCCTGTCACGGTACAAAAACTTCCCATCCGGTTGTCCTTTCCCTCAATTGCGATGTCTTATATTGGGATTTAGCAATCCCTTTAAAATGTGCCTTTGATGCTGACCAATCAGCTTACCAGTTTGCATCCATGGGGTCCACGTCCACATAAGCCTTCTCCTTCCACCACTCATATTAATAATTAAGAAACCCCTCCTCATAGTCCTTTATTTAAATATTTTTCACCAAGTCTGTCTTTCGGTAGGACTTCCTTAATTTGAACAGGAAAATTAATAAAGTCCCAGTTTATTAACATTTATTGATTAACACCAAGGTTGGCCATCGCATCCACCACCCTATTTCCTTCCCTTAATGAGTGGCATATTTTAACACATTGAATTTCTTGCAATATGCCTTTACAATCTTCCAACATATCACAAATTTCCCTAGGAATATTCCCCTTATTGTTGAGATAGTCTATTATCAACTTTGAGTCTCCTTCAACAATTACCTTGTTATATCCCCTCTCTCTGAGATGTCTAGCACCTATCCAAATAGCAGATGCCTCAAAAAAGTTGTTTGTAGTTGTTCATAATCCTTTATTGTATCCAATTAGAAAGGCACCCTTCTCATGTCTTATTACTCCACCCACTACAACCCATCCAAGATTCCCCTTTGAGCAACCATCAAAGTTGCACTTCACCCATCCTGGATCCAGGGGGATCCAGACAATGCTTCTTCTTATAAGTTGTTTTAGCCAGTTAACATTATTTAAATCATGGGATAGCTCCCATTGTTGTTTTATGCTTAGCTCATTCTAAGTTGGTTGTTTCTTAGCCTGCTTGTACTTGCAGCTTTCCAAATTTCCCTGAATTTGTCTTTTAATAATTAAAGATAACTCCTTGCTAGTTCTAGCAATCTCCCTAAACACTCTATTATTCCTCTCTTTCCACAAAACCCAAGCCAAAAATGGGGGAATTTGTCCCCATAAATCACTAATTATATTGTGGGAATAAGGGAAAAAGCTCCATCCATCCACAAAAATTTGAACATTGACAGGGAAAACCCACTCCACCTTCAAAGCATTAAGAAAAAAACCCCAGACTTCTTGAGCATAAGAACATTGAAAAAAAAAATGCATTATGGTTTCCTCTTCTTCATTGCAAAGGCTACATCTATTTACAAGATACTAACCTCTTTTCTTTAGGTTGTTTATAGTGAGGATCTTACCATGTATTACTGTCCACCAAAAGAAATTAATTTTCAGGATTAGGTTCTTCACCCAAACCTTAAGCCAGTCAAAAGAACCCAAGACCATAGTTTGTTGCATCATTTAGTCATAAGTTGATTTAACTGAGAACCTACCATTAGCGTTTCTTGTCCAGATCCACTCATCCTTTCTATTTCTTGAAAAGAGGTCAGGGTTCCCAATTTGTTTCATAAGCAGGTCAATAGCAGCGTCCCAATTCTATTGTCTACTTCCCCTGAGAACAACATTGCTCAGATAGTCTTTAAAGCTTTTCCACCTAGGTCTCCAACCATCCCACACTAGATAATTATAAAAAACATTTCCCAATTTCCCTTTTCAATCTTATTCTGATTTGTTGGAGATCCTCAGAGGCCGATAGTGGGGTCGGTGTGGACTAGGGGTCATCCCAGAAATCAGTGTTGAGTCCATTACCAATGCTCTTTTTAGCACCTCTAAGCAGCACTCCTCGAGTTTTAAGGAGATTATTCCAAAACACAGACCCATGTGGAAGCTCCTTCTTCCTTAGATAGCAGCTAGCATCCTTCTTTTTAAGATACAGAGCCCTTAGGATAGTAGCCCAATATTTTTCATTTTCCAAGAGAAACTAGCCCATTTTCGCCACCAAAGCCTTATCAAACAATTTTAATCTTTTGATGCCTAACCCACCTTCTTTCTTTGAGACACACACCTTCTCCCATTTAATGAGAGCCATTATTTTCCTTTCCTCCACTCCTGACCATAAGAATACTCTTTGAATTGTTTCAATTATTACAGCAATATAGGCCAGTATATTAAACATTGAAAGATAATAGACAAGAATATTCTGAAGGGAGGCCTTCAAAAGCTGAATTTTTCCAGCCAAGCTCAACAATTTACCTTTCCAGCCAGCCAATTTTTTTTGTACTTTCCCCACAATATAGTTTCAATAGTTACTATTCGGCTTTCTAGAGAAAAGAGGTAACCCAAGGTAAGTAGTAGGTAATTCCGCTTCCTGACACCCCAAAATCCTTATCACTTTATCTTTCACAAGCTGGCTAGTATTGAAAAATAAATTTTGCTTTTTTGGTAATTTATACACTGTCCTGACAAATCAGCATAATTGTCCAGAATAGTTTTCCACTGTTTAGCTTCAACCACCAAAGCCTCCCCCATTAAAATGGTATCATCAACAAATTTTTGATGTGAGGTCAGGGATAAGGAAGAAGCAGCACAAAAACCTTTAGGGACTTATTATTAAGTTGTTTCTGAATGTTGCAGCCAAGAGCTTCTGTCACAATGACAAAAAGGTAAGGAGATAAGGTATCTCCCTGTCTCATCCCTCTACCAAGTGAGAAAAAATCATGGGAAATACCATTAACTAGGACCGAATACTTCGGGGTAGTAACACAGGCTTTTATCAAATTGAGAAATTTACCTTTAAAGCCATTTTTTTCCAAAATAGAAAATAAAAAATTCCAAGTAACCCTATCATAAGCTTTGGAGATGTCAAGTTTCAACACCATACTTGGCTTTTTACTACAATTCATAGAGTGCAGGATCTCATGAGTGTAAATTGGTGCATCCAGAATTTGTCTTCCCAAAACAAAACCTTTTTGATTGATAGCAATCATTTTTCCTAAGACCAGCTTCAGCCTGTTGACAATAATTTTGGAGAAAATCTTATAAGTAGTGTTACATAGACTTATAGGTCTATAATCATTCATTGAGGCAACTTCATTAGATTTAGGGACAAGGTCCAGAAAAGTGGTATTCATCTTATTCATGATTCTACCTGATCTAAAAAAATCTTTGATAGCAATTAAGAGGTCTGTAGACACTATCTCCCAGTATACTTGGAAGAAGCTGGGCGAAAATCCATCAGGTCCTAGAGCTTTGAAAGCTCCAAAGGAGAAGACAGCCTCCTTCACCTCTTCCAAAGTGACATAGTTAATTCTTCCAGGTTCTCTTCTATGATAACATTAGGTATAACCTGCAGGAATTCCCCCAAATCCTGATTGTCAACCCTTGAAGGCTCTAGGTAGTTTGAAAAGAAGGAAACAACCCCACTTGCTATTTCTTCTTCCCTTTCAAGTTCAATACAATTACAAATGGTGAGAGATCTGATCTTGTTTCTTCCTCTATGCTTCATAGTAGATTGGTGGAAAAACTTAGTATTCCTCTCTCCTTCCTTAAGCTGCTGAATCCTTGATTTCTATTTCCAAAAGATTTCCTCCTTACTTATTTTGTGTCATTGGGATCTAAGCTCCCTTTATATTATGTAGATCTCATCATTACAGTTTCCAGCCTCCATTTGATCTTGAACTTCCTTAATTTTCAAATTTAGGTCCCTCTTAGTAGTAAAGATATTCCCAAAAGTGTATTTGTTCCATCCTTTAACTCTTTCCTTAACTCTTTTTAACTTATGCGTTAACCTAAACATCAGGGTGCCATCACAAGGAAGGTTCCAACATTCTTCAATTAGAGATTTAAAGTACAGGTGAAGGGACCACATGATTTCATACCTAAAGGGGTAAGGTTTTTTTATCACCCTATCATCCCATTCCAGAAGAAGAGCACTATGGTCGGAACCCGTTGTAGGAAAGGCAGTAAGAGAGACATTCTGCAAAATATTCTAGTTTGAGGAGATTAGGAATCTATCCAGCTTCACTTGGATGATTTGATTACCTTGCCTTTTGTTATTCCAAGTGAAATGGGATCCCGTAAGAGGGATATCCATAAGTCCCACCGAGTCAATAAAGCTTGAGAGATCCATAATACTCTCTGAAAATTCAGTGAGACCTCATTTTTTTCTCAGAAGGGTACAACGGGGAATTAAAATCACCTCCAAGCATACAAAGTTCATCTTTGTTATTAATCATAACTCCTTCCAACAAATTCCATAGGTCTAGCCTATCCAAACTTGCATTTGGGCCATATATATTCCCCATATTCCATTTAATGGAAGTATCTCCATCCTCCATAGTAATCAAGAGGCTATTTTTATTCTTGAATTTCAACTTGCTGCTAAACCGGGAAGAATTCCAGTAGGTAGAAATCCCACCAGAGGCCCCTTCAGCATCACTAGCATCAAAACCAACACTAGGCCAGAGCCACTTCAGGGTTTTCTCAAAACTTTCCTTTTTCATTTTTGTTTCCTGGATCAAGAGAATGTCAAGTTTCACATCATCCAAGCATGCTTTCAGCACATGCTATTTGTATGGGCCATTAAGACCCCTTACATTCCAAGATAGGATCTTCATAATTTCAAAATGGCTAAGGAGAAGTATCAGGCTGATACTACCCATGTTGGGAGGTCAACCTCCCTTACTTCCTTTTTGGTTTGTTCCCTGCCAATGAATCCAGAGTCCTATGTTTCCCTGCTACCACATCTTTTGTTGTTTCTTTAACTCTTGTTTCTTTTAGTTGGGGTCTACCAACTTTACTATTTCCTCCTACATCTGGTTTTTTCCTTTTTTCGTGACTTAGTGCTTATCCATCCTTTCTCATCCTTGCTTTGTGACATTTGCTCCTCCTCCTGAATTGGTTCATGGTGGTCTTGAGTTGGGGTCAAAAGTTGTTCATTTTGGCTTATAATTTCCCCTTCCTCCTGGGATTCATTTTGTTGTTTTTCCTGAAACATTGGAGGTGAAGTTCTTCCTTTATTTTCCTTTTCTTTATTTGAATCTAGGGTTTTCTCTGAGGAAGGCAGGGTGGGTGGTTCATTGGAAGCTTCTGAAAATAGCCTTTCCAGATTATCATTAGGGATATTTTATGTATCTGGGTTAAAGGCTTTTTCTGTGATTAACAGTTTTTTATTGGGTGTTGAGATTTTTGATTCCTTTGGACTGTTCATGAAAGACTTATTCTTCAACAGGTCATTCATTCACTTGTGTCTCAATTTGGGGAATCTTAGGCTCAAGAGGAGCTATTTTACAAGCATCCTCTAGGTGCCCAAATTTATTGCATCCTTGACAGAAAACCGTGGCTCACTCATATTCTAGAGGTTGAACCCATTTACCAAACTTGGATTTCAAGGTCATTGAAGTGGGTAGGATTGTGTTAACCTCAACGTTAACACAAATTCTTGCATAGACCAGCCTTGTTTTAAGAAGAGTAACTTTGTCTATGGTAACCAAAGAACTAAAGGGATCAACTATTCGTTTAAAAATCTTCTAATGCCATAAATCAAGTGGCAACCCAGGGAGCCTAACCCAAGTTGGAGAAACTTTCCCCAAATCAGTAGAGGCATCAAACCCTAGTTTCCACTTGCATAAAGACAAAATATTTTTAAAACCAATGTCAAAATCCCACAGTCCACCTATGAGGGCCTTTAACATATCCTCAGGGATAACAAAGGTAAACAGAAAGAGACCCTTGGGCATAACACTTATAGAGACACTGCCTTTGAGTTTCCAAGTGTTAGAGGCCCATTTTCATACCTGGTCAATGTTGGGTCATCCAACGAAGAATTTCTCCACCAAGGACAACTTCAACCCCTCCATAGAATCATTCAAAATATCATCTGGGACCTCCTCTTCATCCCACTCCAAAGTACAAAAATTCGTCATGGATTTCTGAGGTGTCCTTGTTGAAGTTTGACCTCCAACAAGCTTATCACCATAGGAAGCCTTTTGGGCATCTAGGCTAGGACAAGATTTTCCTTCAAAAGAAAAAATAGGGTTTTTCAAACCCCCATACAACATATGCTTAGTGCACGGGGTGGTCCTCCCACACGAAAAGGCAACATGATTCTGAGAAACAACAAGCTACTTTGGTGGGGGATCCTCCATGGGCCCCCCTCCAGGATGATTAATCAAGAAGCAAAGTTGTAGAAATTCAAAATTCAGAGCGCGCATGCATGTCATTGAACAATGATATTTTCCCAAGTTGATGATCACATGTTTGAATAGATATTTCATTCATATCTGCAGTTATACATATTAGTACTTGGTTTCATGTTTGCAATTGTTTTTAATGGGCCTTGTTCAGTTACAGGAATCAAATGCAATAAAGAAGAAACACTTGGCAAGATCATGTTCGTGGTCAGCAAGAAGAGAGTATAGAAACTAGCCAGCTTCATAGAACTACAAAACTCTATGTAGGAACAATGCACTACTAGTGAATGGCCCGTCTGTATGTTTATGATACTTCATAACTAGAAGTATTGCTTGCTATTACAAGGGCTAATGGGGCAAGTAGATACAGTAGATGACATATGCTATATGTAACCCATAAACATGGAGTAGTTGAAGCAAAGGAGTAGGTGACTAATGCAATAAACGAGAATTATCATAGGAAAAACAAGAATAAGCACAAATAAAACCAAGCACTCGCATATTGGTGAGTGGCTTGTTTGTCTATTTATGATAATTTTTTGCAAACATCCAAAATTATAAATTTTATGAATTTTATAATTTTTTGCATTTTATGCATACTGCTTTAGTATGCATTCATAGCTTGCGTACCCACATTTTCCTCCACAAATATTTGTGCACAATTTTCCTCCATAGATGACAAGACCTTGCTCAAATTTTGGAGGCATACAATGCATTAACTATGTATTCATTGTTTGAGTAGCCACCAGCCTATTAGCAAAGCTCGCAAAATTTGTATTTAACGTCTGAATGTTTGCAAAAATTTATCACGTTGGTCTTTTTTTTTGCAAATTTTATCATGTACTTCTATGTTTCATGTTTACAAATAACATATTATATGTCATGGACTATGCTCATTTGTCTAATTTATCCCTGTGATAGGAACCATTGCTTGCAAAGATCTATATGACTACAAATATTCTTGGTTGTTGAACAAGAAACTGGAAGGTTAGATTCTTGTATCATTCTTCCCCTTTCTTTCCAATGAATTTTAATTCTTCCAATGTGTCTAAAAATTATTCCTTGGAAGAGTTGTGAACAATAAAGGAGAATCCTAGTTCAAGAATCTAATAATTCATAAACATGAAACTATTTTTTAGCCAAAAGCAAGTTACTTTTGCAATTAGAGTTATGCACTATTACAAGCATGTGATATGCAATCCATATGAAATGTTTCACTTTGTACACTGATCAGATTGTATAATTTAACTATATTTTCCCATATTTGTTTTGCTATTCACTGCAGTAGCCCTAATATTCATTTGCTTGTAAGCAAATTAGCAAAATAGAAGTACATGATAAATTTTGGAAAATATGTCTAATGCACCATAAAGCAGTGAATGCATAGTTAATGCATAAAATACTATGCCAATACTAGCATAGTTGTTGGATTTTCCTTTGATATGGTCAACTGGTGAGACAAATTCAATAATCTAAATATATGTAATTTTATTTCTATAGTGAGTTTTTTTTGAGCAATTTTCCTAGTAAAGCAATGTTTTTTTAGCCTAAGTTTGTAGTTTGTTATTAAATAGGCTATTAGCCCTTACTATAAAGTTTTTATTAACTAGTGGGACTTTTTTTCATTAGATTTGTTACTTTTTCTTAGAAACAGAGGAAAAATGTTCCCATACTTGTGTGCTCCTGCAACTAGAGGTATTGCTTGATGTTATAAGCCCTGACGGGGGAAATGGGTACAGTACATGACATATGCTATGCAATCAATAAACATGGAATAGTTGAAGCCAAGGAGTAGGTTAAATGAAAATTATGTAGGTTGTTTTCTTAGGCTAATGCATCCTACAATAGTAAATGCATCAACCAATTTCCCAAGTAAAGCAATGCTTTTTTATACTAAGGTTACAATGCTAGATATGTGTAAACAAAAAGGATTACTCCTGATAACATTCACTTGAAAAAAAATTGTCCCTTGTTTGATGCAATCAATTGTTGTGGCTCACTAAACTTTATAGTCTATTATTAAATAGGTTCTTAGCCCTTACAATAAAGTTTTTATTAACTAGTAGAGCTTCTTCCCAATAGTTTTGTTGCTTATTTTTGCAAACACAGAAAAATTCTCCTCGGTTTCCTAATTAGACTTTCAAACAATAGTGAGTGCTTCTAATTCAAGAAAAGCGAAGAGGACTCTATTAGTGCAATTGTATTCATTCTACAAACTCAACTAAGTGGTTGCCCTTGTCCTCAAATCAGTACTTTTGTCCTTCTTCAACTACAAGTATTGCTTGCTATTGTAACGCCTTCATATTTGCCAAGAATTTATCATGTCTCTATATTTTGCAGATTTGCTTGAAAGAAATTCAAAATTACAGCCACTCCAGGGAATAGGTAATATACAATTTGATTAATGTACTAAGCGAAACATTGCATATGAATTGCATATCACATGGTTGCAATTGTGCACATCTCTTACTACAACATTATTGCAATCAAATGATTACAAAGGTCGCTTACTTATCAGCATAAATTAGACAAATTCAAACAATTGCCATAAATTTTATAGACATTCAAAGAATCAAACTTCATTGGAAAGAAAAGAGAAAAATCATCTGAAATTCTAACCTCGCAGTCTCTTCTTCAAGAATCAAGTATATTTGCACATGAAAAGTTATTATAAATGTTACGTTAGATGTAGAAACACCCCAAACTAGGTTACAACATCATCATAAAACCCTACAAACTAGAAAATAAAAATGTCATCGTTATGTAGAAGCATGTAGTATCAAGCAAAAAGCATTGCATCGTAAGGTGAAAACATTGATTTAGAAAGACTAACCAGCCCATCCAAAGAATAACCAACTATGATATATTCACTTATAATAATTTCAAAATTATTTATTTGCTCATATTATTTTCATGGTTTTACATTTTTTTTAATCTAACATGGTCCTCCGCCCCCACTAAAGTAGAGGTGTGAAGTTGTCAAAGACAAAAGCAAAGAAGACACAATAACTCATGTAACAGATTTCACAAATTCCTATATTCCTTGTTCTTTTACTGAATGTGTTTAGAATGAATATGCAAACAATTTATAATTAATATAATTAAAAATTATACTACCATGCTTAATATATTTAATATAATTAATTGTCGCTACCATGCTCAATATAATTAATTTATTTGCATGAACAGTTTTTAATTGTTTTTCCATAATATTAAGTGCACTTACTAATTGTATATTTGTGCTTTCATTTGTATTTCCATAAATTACCTCATACCAAGTAATATAAACAATATTCGACTTCCCTTCCAATGCTTTTGTTTCACTATAATTAATATCTCCATTTTGTAAAATATTTTTAAATTTTTAACTTATTACTAATATTTATATTTAATAGGTCTTACATATCTAGTCAAAACGATTTATATGTTAACAAATAAATATGTTTAATAAATATATTTTTAAATATGGCCTTGTTTGTTTCTCACAATATGACATTCACTTTGCCCATTTCCCTATTACTACCTTGACAAATAAACTCTACATCTTCATACTAAACCAATTTAAACTCCTAAATTACTTTTATATAAAAATTTATTAATATTATTTAACAAGCACACAAAAAATATGAATTTTAATATACACTCATTTGGACAAGTTTTAGTGCACAAAAGCAATAAGTGAATTTCACAATATCAATAACATACTCCAGCCTCTATATTTTGTTTTTCACATGATATAGTCTTCTATTTCACTTCTTGTGCTTTTCTACATTTAATACAAAATTTTTAATTTCACCTAAAATTAATCACTAGAGCACAATTTCCCTTGCAACTTGCATGTGCACAAACTATCCATAGAGCACATGGTTTGACAATGGATGCAATTGCTTTTGACCTATGTAAGGTCTATCGGCATGGCCTTGTGTATACTACTTTATCGCGTGTAAGAAACAATGAATCACTATATGTGAAGCATAGATTGCAAGAACAAAACTTCAAAGTCTCAAAAAAATTAAATAGCAAAATGCAATGCCTTATGGCGTCTGCATAGTGGAAAGTGCAACCTATCCTTTTGTTTATCTCTCTAGATCATTTTTTCATATGCTCTTTGAACACATGTGGCTTTGCAATACATGCACAAGAAATAGCACATGACCATGATATGCTCCAAGCAACTATCCTTTGCTTCCAAGAAATGAAACATAGTTTGCTTGGCCACATTGACTTCCTTGACAAAACATACAATTGCTATACTGCAGCTGGTATTCATGGGTTATTAACATGCTTGAGAAAAACAGTTTTACTGCAAGACTTTCAAAAAAAATCAACAAAATATCTAGAATTAATAACCATTGACCTATTGCACATGCATATTACTATGTGCATCATAAACTTGTACGTGAGACCAAACACACCTATTCATGATCTTTACAATTTTATACAAACTGCTATAACCTCATTGCCAGCTAATTCAAAATTGATTATTGCTTGAGACTTCAACATTGACATGTTAGAATCAACCAAACCAAAGGCACTTGTCCTTGAATTTATGGAACAATGCAAATTGTCACTGGTCATTAACAAGCCAACAACACATGCATGCACTTTGTTGGATCACTTTTGGATACATAGTACCGAAATTGGTACTATCAAGTTCAGAGTGCTAGATACATATTGGTCAAACCATTTTGCAATATCCCTTCAGCTCTAGTCACCAAGCGAAAGTGTGCAGCCTTGCAGTTGTAGTTGTCTAGAATCAACATCCTCTGTGCAGTGTGCTATTATCGGTGTTGCTCATTGTTGGACAGAGTTAGTATACAATCTATGTGGGTGCAAAAGAATTGTTGGGTCAATCCTTGTTCATACAGTTTCGTGTCTATGTAGATTAATTTATTTTCCATAGCTCTACCCATCCAGGCCTCCACTTTGGCAATGTCCCTGGTCAAGACCATCAGGCATGTTCTTCTAAACCATTGATATGGCTATGCAATTGCAACTCACTATATATCTGTTCTCAAATAGATTTGTTCTCACACACAATATTGTTAGGCCTTTGCACACCATATGATTATTTACTAGAAATAAATTACAAAAGTAAGTTTGTTATGAATTGTACAACCACCTTCAAGCGCATCCACATAGTATTTACTTCATGGATATGGACCTTTTAAATTGATTCTATAGCTTTTGCTACCTGTTATTCGATTTGTTGTTAATAGTATCCAGCCTAGTTCCTATGAGCTTCTCATGTGGTTGGTTTTGTTTTGTACTCATGTAAATTTCAGGTTTGGCTACCATTCGAAAACAATAGTATCAATCATACTATTGCAACTATGTTCCATGGTTATGATATTACAAATTATTAGACAACTATTTTGAAATAGCTATGCTATTATACAAAATATTGAAAAAACATTGCACATGATACATTTCTTTATTACATACATATTGCAAAATCCAAAAAGTTATGCATCACAACACCACATTTTAGCAGAGGCTTGGAATAGTTTTCATACACATATCAAATTTATAGATTGCAAGCTACAGATTGGAAATATTGTGTTATTTCATAGAACACATATCTCAGCATTTCTCAGCTTGTAACACAACATCCAAAACATCTACAAATAGGTAAGTTCTTCACATTTGACAAGAGAAAATTTCAAAAACACATCAAATCTCATTAATGTTTTCCTCTCAGTTTCTCTTGTTACATGTTTGACATAAATATCTCATTCCATATGTTTGTAGAGGCATTTGGAAAACACAAACTGGTTCTCTTGCAAAACAGAAGATGGCCCAATCAATTGACAAACAAGATGAAAAAAGGCAAGTACCTTATTCTATTTGTCTTGCGTATGATTTCACTCTTTATATGTTTAATTAAAAAATTAGTTTAAGTCATTCTTCATGTTGCAATGTGTAGATTCAAAACAGCAATTGTAGAGCCATCAACCATCTTCAATATATGCACAAAGCAAGCAACTTTAGCATTTGAAGGCGATGTATTGGTTGTTTATGGGCCTGCTATTACCATAAATCTTGGAACACAATAAGAAAGAGGAGATGTTGATTATTCCCTTGTTTTGACTGCTAGAAGCACTATGGAACCCATTAAGAAAGTATGTCAAGAACGTAGATTGATTCCCGACACAACCATTTTGCAACTCATCCAATCAAATGGCAGTTTCTCTATTAGATCAATTGGTGTTGTTACTAGTCATTTCCAAGCGCCAACGCAGTATGAGTTGCAAGTTAAAGATGTAGAGATCCAAGATAATTTTTCCACTATAAGATGTTTTCCACAAATCATGAAAACAACATAGGATTTGAGCACTTTTCTTTCTTGAATCTATTAAAGAGTTTATTCACTTTGTTTCACATGGAAAAAACTTGCTACTAGAATTCTTTACTGTATTAACAACACTTGCATTTGAACAGTCTATATTAGACTAGATTAATATGTCTATTTTCCAACATGAATTTTTTAGCCTAATTCAATGTCGTTGAATCCTTAAACTCATTCCATTCGCAAGCTTGCATCTTGACAATTCTTTATCTTACAACTTATAGTCCCGATCAGCCACACAAAGTTGTATGCAAGACTTCAATTGATCTTGGCATTAGCAAAAACCCCTTCCATATTGTTCAGAAATATTGTTCGTTATGGGCCTAAAGTCACAAATTTGATGAACACAACACAGTCCAGTTTCATTGATGAACTAGATGATGCATCTACAAAGGCCTCTTTAGAACCTTTGAAGACCTCAAACATGGAAGTATACATGTCAATCGTTTAGCTTTTACACTATAACATAGATTTCTATTGGAAAGCACTTGCCATATATGCCTTTATATAGTGAATTTTGTAAATAGTGCATTGCTATGATTTATTGCTAATTGCATTTGCACTACTATTGTAGGTGACAAGAACACTTAGACTTAAGCATGTCTACTTGCACCCATATGAACCAATCTGCATTTCATGTAAACAAAGAGTTTTCTTTACACAGACAACAGAAAATGATACTGTGTGGTGCACTACATGTGGAACTGACACAAGATTTGTATATACCCACTTTCTACAATGTATTGTACATACAGCAGAGGGAGTTGTGGACTATTATCTACACAAATAGCAACTCTGAAATAGTTTCCCCACGCTAGCTGCAATTGCATTTGAAGAGTACAAGAAAGACATGTCCACAGTAATGTTCTTGCTACGGAAATTTCAGCTGCAAGGGATGTTCACCCTTGCAATGGATAATTGCATCATACGAATTGTGGGTGAAGCAAGTAGCATAGCATCTCCAGTGACTTGACAAGACATTTGCAGTTTCGCACAGGTGCTTACATTGCAATATTCTATTTTTTATTCTTATTCATTGATAGAAAATCATACAAATTGCATTGTCATGAATGTAATGCTTATTGATTGTGAACCAGGATCAAGGAAATGCAACGTTGCAACATACAACAATATCAAAAAGCAAAATGTCTAGGAGCCTATACTGCTTAGATATTTTTGACACAGCCAATAACAGAACAAATGTGTTAAAGCTTTTATGAAGACTAATCTGATAGTTTATTTTTCAGTTCTTATGTGCACCAAACAAGTTGACAATTGCATTTTCTTCTATTCCAAACATACATACTATAGACATGAACACCTTTGCTTTCAATTTCATAAATAATTGCAACTTATGTTTTAGTTTATTTTGACCTTTTCTATGTAGCACATAACTTGAAACTTATTTATTCATTTTTTTCAACCAACATACTATACATGTAAACTAGTTTGATTGTAGTTTGAAAAGCAGTTATAAGTAATGTTCCATGTGTAATGCTCTTTGCTCCCTGCAAATCGTACTAATACATGTTTGTGATAAAAAAGAAAACTATACCGCTTCAACATTACTTTCATGTGACAAACAAAATATTTACAAAAATGCTTACTTCTTTTAGATACAATGCTCTGTTGCTCGACAAAATACTTGTCTACAAAAATGATTGTGTCCTTTCTAGTACTATTTCGAAAAATTTAGATTCTGATTTTGAAAATGCATCAACATTACATGTTTCTCCGAAGCATTATTTATCTAACAAAATGTTTGTAGGGTTCTTTGCAATGCTTTTTTGGAAAATTGAATTTATGTTTTCACAGATGTTGATACGAAAATCACTAGGACAATGGGGGAATTTACATAGCACAAATATAGTACTTAGATCAAATTTACAAAACTTATATTGCACTTTGAATCTGTTCATCTTATCTCAAAATAGATTATACTTATTGATCTAATATAACAAGCTTTATGTCTTCAAGGATGGTACACCTTTATTTATGTCTTATTTTTATTGATTGCTAATGGGTAAAAAAGAAGGCATGTGTATCTTCCTAGACCTTTCTCGACGTTATTTAATAATTTATATGCTCTTGCAATTCATTAATAGCTTATGATGTGAAGTCTCCACTCTGTTCAAAACAACATTGTTTGTGTCCCTTGTTCAAATGCAACTAAGTGATTCTTGTAGGATTAGTTCCTCTCAGGGCCCATTCATGCTCATTTGCTTTGCCTTGATTCTTACATGTTTTGTATCTACATTTGGTTTCACTCCTACAACACTATCATTCTCATGTTTTGTGTACTCAATTGTTCACCTTGTTTTTTGACACTGGAATCTGTTAATTATTATGTCTTTCATTTATATGCACTTGCAATTGAGTAATGGCTTTTACTGTGAAGTCTTAAATCTATCATGCCAAAATTGTTTATGTTCCCCCCCCCCATTTGCTCATATTAGGTTCGACACAAAGAATGAGGCATGTGTAAGTTCCAATATAAATTACACTTGTCAGTTCCTTTGCTTGTGCACTCATTTCCTCATATTGTTTGATGCTGATGAAATATGTTTCTATTGATAGGATTTTATATCTATATTATTGCAAGTGAACCATGAGGCAAATGTAAGTTCCTACACCTTTTGCAATGTCGAATACATTTGAATTAGGAAAATATAAAAAAAAAAAGACCAAAATATCAAAAGCGAATGACGAAATTGCAAAAACAAAGATGGATAGTTTGATGACGGAAAAATCTGCCACTTTTCAAATGTTTTATTTCTATGATAGTAGAGACCAAAAAATAGGCCTTTGTAAGTTCCTATATCTTTTACACTGTCATTTTTTACTATGTTGTTTGACTTGTTGACATTTTCTGACACAAGCAAAATCCATGTCTTTTGATAGGGCCTATGTGTATTGCTTTGGAAGAGGGAGTTGATGCATCTGTAAGTTCATCTATGTTCAATATTGTTGCTTTATAGATGGCTTTGAAATTCCCTTTGACTTGCTCATGTCTTTTTATTATGTATTTATGCTCTCGCATCGAGTTTCAATAACACAATATATATATATATATATATACGCCTTACTTTTCATTTCCATTCTTTATCCACTTGACTTGATTCTTTCATGATAGTGAAGTCTTAGGTACTAAGCCAATTTATACCAACTTTATGAACAATGAGAAAGCAATTTTTTCATTGTTTATTCACTCCACTAGGGTCTTTCATGGGAATGGAAACTATCTCTGTGAACAAAATTTATCTATATCATACTAGCAGTCAGCAACAAAACAGTTGTAAGTAGGGATTAATGCCTATTGTTTGTGGTTTTCTGCACTCAACCGTCTCTGGCATTGCCTAATTGTGAATGTCGTCAGCTCTAGGCATAATTAATGACTTATAGTGTTAAGTTTGAAGCCTGTAGAGCAAAGGATGGTTTACATTGTTTATTCACTTGCTTTAATTGTTTCAGGACAACATGACTTGTGTCTCTTGAGAAAGCTTATATCTTTCATAGTCAAAGCAGTAGATCAAGCATTTGTAAGTTACTATATCTATTGCACTATTGTTTTCTACATTACTTACTCATCTCCTTACAATATTTAATGAAAGTAAAGTCTTTGTCTGCTACTAGGGTTTATGTCCATTGCACTTGAACCGAAAAACAAGTTGCATGTAAGTCCCTCTATCCTTTACACTATCATTCTATACTTTTTTGCATCTTTGCATTTTATGAGTTCCTGCCTATCGTTTCTACAACAAAAATAATACTTTGCTCAACATAATTAAAACTTCAAAACCAGGAAATATTTAAATTACGAACTATTCTCATCTTCATTGAATAAATTGAAGTGCAACTAAGTACTTAACTCAACAACAGGCACTAACCCATAAAGAATAGCGAAGAATAAACATTTACACATAAAATGCAAACAACAACAAACAATAGCCATTGACCCATAAAATGCAAATATGTAAACCACTATAAAATGACACTATAAAGACATACAACCTTACAAAGGCTTCATTTTTCACTCCCCATACAATAGATATAAATCCTTTGAACAAGCATAGATTTAATGATTTTATACCCAAACATTTTCCATTTGCTTTGACCTAATTTTTCATTTTCATTTAATAAATTCAAGTGCAGTTGCAACGCATGAGTGCACACAGTAGAAATTAACTATAAAATGCAAAGATGCAAAAAAATATAAACGACACTGTAAAACATATAGGAACTTACAAAGGATTCATTTTTTCAATTCCAAAATCCCACACATAGACCCTCTCAAAAGGCATCGATTTCACCCTCATCGAAAAATCCGAGCAAACTAGCGAACAAACAAAAAAATCAAAGCATAAAAGATAGAGTAACTTACAAACACCACCTTTCTCGCTTCCATCAGAGTAGATGAAAACCCTAAATCCACTCACAAATAGCAAACAATAGGCCTTAACTCATAAAAAACAAAGATGCAAAAAAAAATGACATGGCATTGTAAAAGATATAGCAACTTACAAATGCTTCATTTTTCAATACCAAAATGCTAGACATAAACCTTCTCAAAATGGCACTGATTTCACTCTCATCGAACAATCTAACATGTTCAATAGACAATTCCAAAATGAAAGTGTAAAAGATACACGAACTTACAAATGTCACCTTTGTTGCTTCCAACATGGTAGACGTAAACTCTCTCAACAGACACAAATCTCTACCTCATCAAAATGAACAAACAAGGCAGGTAAGAACCACATTTCAGTTTAGGGACTTGCAAATTTAGTAAATACAAATATAATGCTTTAAATGCCACGTATCCCCAGTTAGAGTACATGTGAGGACACAACTATACCAAAAAATGAACACTAATGAAATATTTCCAATAGACAGGTTTGTTGTCATAATTATTAAATATATCACAAAATGATTCTGCCAGGATGGAATGTGTTGGTTAATGTTGGAAATGTTTCATGGCTTCTAATATTTTTTGATATGGTTGTCCTCTCGCACTTGCTCTTCCTATGCATGTATAGCATTCTAATTACAAGCTTATGCATATATAGTGTGCCAATTCTATTTAATGTCAATATACTGTAATGCAACTCTCATTAATGGATTCTGCTATAAACTTCAATGACTTGCAGTGTTTATTCATTTCCTTACGCTGGCTCTCAAAACAGGTAAACTTGGAAAAAAGTTGGTACACTATCATTTGGGTCTTGTTTACTCGCTTGGATTGTTTGATGATGCAGACATCTCTGTTTGTTCATAGGATCTACATCTTTCAGCTTCAAAGGAAAGAAAGACCTGATTGTAGCTTCATATCTCTACGAAATCCATGTCTATTGAGAAGATTTATACATATCATATTCAAAGCCAAAATCAAGTGATTTTTAAGTTCCTATATCTTGTTCATACTCATTTTTCGCATTGTTTATTCATTTGCTCAAAAAAACTGATCAACACGAAAATTGTCTCCTACCAGGGATAATTTCCATCATGTTTGAAACAAGAAACAAGCCATTTGTAAGCTTTAACATCATTTACACTGTTGTGCTCTACTTTTTCTTTTCTTTTCCCTCTTTGAATGCCTTTATGAGTCACTGTCTCCTCTTGAGTTGTATACTAAACACCATAATTCATCAATGTTTGCATCTTTGCCACCAACTAACAAAGCATCTGATGGACTCAAGCACACTCCCCATCAATGGATTTAGGTATCAAGCTCTTGTCCTCGCTTCCCCCTCAGAAGCACTCAAAAGGATATTTCTAACATTTTTTCCATTTTGACTCTCTTCTATATTAAACAATTTCTCTTTCTAATATTTACATGTTTTATGCTTTCAACTATTACTTGTGTAACCTAATTGCTACTTTTAATCTCTCTGTGCAGTTACCTATCATTGAAGTTTGATAAGGAGGCTCATTTGGTGCCAGTTGATATCCATGTAGCTATAATCACAATGAAATTATCATTTCCACATACATCAAGTTGACTGATTCTATGTACATAAAACTATTTAGACTCCCATAAATTATACATTACATTATTCATTGTAATCTATCAGATATCATATTCATCATACACACTACTTAGTCAAGCATATTTATCCTGGTTTTGATACTAATACTTTGTGTTCATACAAAATTCATATGACTTCATTTTCATTCTGGCCAGTGGTATTTTCTTCCTGCTTTTCTCATTTTGTGCTCATGATTAAGAATGGAACTAATATTTCCCCTGCATGCATGCAATGCAACTACACTTGAATTTATTAAATGAAAATGAAAATTAGGTCTAAGTAATTGGAAAGTGTCCAGATCTAAAAATGATTAAATCTATGTCTATTGTAGTGCGATTGTAAAACGAGACATTTCTAAGAGTTCTATAAGAATACTTTAAATTTTGAAAAAAAAATTACAATTACCTAAATTTATATTTACTTTTCAAGTATATTTTATACAAAATTTGATATTAATTAAATTATATTTGCGAACTAATATATTTGTAAAAGAAAATCTTAAGTGTTTAGAATAGTTAGGTTAATTTATTTTACAAAGGCAAATTTCAAGAATTTAGCATTCCAAACATAAATATAATAGTTAAGTTAAAAAAAAATGCAAAAGCAATTATTTTAAAAATATATATATTTTCCCTTCCAAAGCATTAGCATTAGTCACAAAAAATTATTTAAATTAGATTAGATGTTACATACATAATTTAAAATTCAAAAGAAGCATTGATTAATTACAAGTTACAAATAGAGAACCCAAACACCTTGAACTTTAATCCATGAAACTAATAGTGATTCCTTCATCTAGGATAAATAATAAAATAATTTAATAAAAAAAATAGTAAAGAGAAATGAAACAAACCAAATTATTTAGGTTTACTGCAAAATTATTTAGTAGTTATCAAGCATTGGGATTAAATCAAATTAAATACAACAAAAGAAAGTAGATTTATTTATTTTCAATAGTCAGTCAAAATAGTTAAGATAATACAAACTAACCAATATTAGTAGTGCTTAGTAACAACTTATTAGGTTTCACATTTATCAATTTTTGCACATCACGTTTTTATGGTAGGTTTGTATATTTTTTCATGCATATTCAAACTTTAATTGAATATTTAAAAATGTAAGCATTTATTTCATTATACTAATTGGCCCAATTATTATTGTGGTAAGAAATAAATTTAGATGAGTAGAATAATAATTAGGTTTATTAAGTTTAATCATATATAGGATTATGAAATCGTCATATGCTCTCACCTCACCCTTGTGAATCTTGGACTTTGGTCTAAAATGAATTGACTTTTATTCTATTTTGAAAAAGATTCTTAATTAATGTTTTCTACTTCTTGCTTTCAAAACTGATAGGTAATGGTTAATTTATTTTTAAAATGCATATTAAAGTTAGTATCTATTTTCCAAGAAATTGGTATTAATAATTTACAAATAATTTTCAAATGTTTAGAACAATTTACTAGTCAAATTTATATTTACAAAAGTAATTTTCAAATACTTAGAACAATTTATAAGAATTTATTAAGAAATTTAAATAGTTTAGGCTTAATTTGAGGAGAAATAAGTATTTATTTAAGATATATTTCCAAAAGTGATTCTTCAAGTGTTTTCAATTTAAGTTATTTGAAAAATAAATAGTATGTTTACTATGGTTAAATAAGGAAATAAATATGAACAAGTAATTTTCAATTATATATATAACTATCATCTATAAATGAACTATACATGTATACATATGCATCTAAACATGCATATGTACAATGGATCTACATATCTCATTATGTTTTAAGATTGTTAATTGTTTGTTAACTGCATAATTAAATATGGTTAATCAAGACACAGAGCTTACAAAATGAATCATACATCTAACCCCAACATCTCCCTACTAAACACCTACATTAAAAAGACAAATTCAAAATGACCAATTAGACTTTACAAGTGAAAAGACGCATAGCCGAGATCTATACTAACAAAACTTATCATTGGCTTATGTTATGAACAAATTGATTATGACAATCTTGTTTTCATGTCAATACTATAATAGGTTATGTGTCTTCCCCTACTCCTTGATCAATGTTCTCAATATTTTATTTTGTCGGTGATATGCCCAACTACCTATTACTCTATTTGTCTATTGTCTCTTGTATCTACATATGTATGCATGCGTGTATATATATGCAGGTATATGTATGTACAAGCATATATATACACACATTCAAAAACTTTCCTTCAAACACAAAACTTTGAATACTGAACTAAAATTATTAATTTAACAAACCATAAAAAATAAAAACCAGATACGAAAACAAAATTGTTGTTCTATATATAACTATATATTCTCTACATATGCAAGTGTATAAATACAAGTGCTATGATCGACATCCTACATAACAAACTGATACCTCTTACACATCTTTACATATCATGCATACTACAATAACAATAAAAAACCATGGAAGTTTTATCTTTTCCAACTACTTCAAGGAATAAAGAATGACCATATCTTAAAATGTTTGAAGATCATAAATTGTTTGTCATCTACAAGCTTAAACATGACTAATTAAGACATAAAACTTACAAAAATTATAAACAATCAATCAAGACATACAAAATGAAATATGGATAGCCTAAATCTACACCAACAAAATTTACATTTGTCCATTTCCCTATGTTTTGAACAAAGTGATAATGAGCATCTTGTTTGTACCACCACCTTACATTACATTATGTAATAGTTTCTATTCCCATAAATATGTCCAATTACCCCCATGCAATTTCTCTATTCTAATCTATTTGTTTGAAATCCATCAATGTCTTTTCTTTATAACATGTAAAGATCTATATATGTATCTATCTATGTATCTATACATGTATATATGTCTTTATTTGTATCTAAATATATATGTATGTATATATATGCATATATATATTAATGTCTTAAGAATATATAAGCATCTAGCTATGTATCTAACTATATTTGTCTACATGTATATACTTTTGTACCTACATATGTTTCTAAACATATAAATTTATACACATAGATATGCCATTACATGTACATACGATACACAAATATCTATGCGTATATACGAATACACATACAAAAATATACATATTATAGCAATTCACTAATCATGATAAATTCCACACCATGATTTCTAATTGATAACTTTGGTTTCTAATTACCGTACGTGGAAATTTTAAATTGGTACATTTTTTTCAAAATAGCTTACTTCAAAAGTCCCCTGCTTAAATCTTTCCTTTCAACACTACATCGTCAAATATGATGCCACATCAGCATGCTTTTTGTCAAACTGCCCTTACAATTACTCGACATTATATAAACAACTACTACTGCAACTATTATAACAACCTCAAATATCACAAACATAATTTTTGCTCCCTTGCAGGGACTCCAGCTCTTTTGTTGTTTTAAAGCTTATAAAAAAATATTAAGAAATTGCATATTTCAACCCATCAATAACATGCTTTGCATAGACAAGATTGTTTAAACTTCATTCATGGGCTCAGATTGGTTGGCCAAAACACAGTTTCTTTTCTCTATTTCGGGATTTAAAAACCTTTAGTATTTGAATTCATAGCAAGAGAACGATGAGGCATTTTGGAATTAAGAAAGCTCAAGGTATGACCTTTCATAGGAAGGAAACATAGTATTTGAATTTACAGCAAGAGAATGAAGAGCCATTATGGAGTTCAGAAAGCTGAGGTCTGACCTTTCATAGGAGTCGAGATAATTGCTAAAAATACATTTCCTGCTCTTCCCGTGATGCTCATGGCTCGGGCATTTGCTTTATGGTCTAATATAAGAGAAGCATTCGATGTCTTCAAAAGATCTATATAAACTATTGACCCACTCCTAGCCCCCACATCACCGTTCCTATTTTTCTTTTGATGGAATTTGAAATAAAGGTGGACCTATGTCTTTTCTGGGCCAAATCATAAATATTAAAAGTGGGCTTTTTTGTGTACGAGATTTTTCTTCAGCCCTACTTTTGTTTATTAATTGTGATCAACTGAATCGATGAAGCAAGTCTTTTTTTTTGTACTTAAGGTTTTCATTTTGGAAGATGATTGGCAAAGATATCTGTTGGCCTGACATTTGGATCCACTGTGTTAATTTGCAATTCCTCTATACTTTATGGCTCATATATACAGTAGACTGATTATGGTGGTTGGAAAAAAATAAAATTTATTTAACTAGTGGGTGACGCCTTGCTGACTCTATATGGGAGTCATGATCTCGATAGAGCAGGCCTTTGTTTGGCTTGGTGTTAGCATATATCAAATTTGAAGTTCCTTCAAAATGCTAGAAACAATAGATCAATAGCACAGATGACTTCAATAGATGTCATCTTTCTCTCTTTATTGAGATAAACTTCAAGAGAGTGTACAGTGCAATTGAAATGGGGCCTCTTTAATGGTGTAGTTAGTCGTGCATGTCCAATACACTCCAAGGTTCCCTTCAGTAAGCTGCCAATCATCTGGGAGCTTACTCAAGTTATATTTTAGAATTCTCGGAACCATTTAAGAACCATCCGCTGAATGTTTTATGCTATTTTGCTGTCGACAACTCTGATCTCTTAGCATTTAAGAATTACCCTGTCATGTATCCTTCTTCTAAAGATTTGTTACGCTTGTCACCAAATTGTTAATGACACCAACCAAAATCTCCAAGCAACTATAGAAAAAGTGAATTGAATTCAGATGATATCTTTAATAGATTCTGGCATCCTCGTCACAAAGCCTCTGTTATCTATTCTCAAATACTGGTACACTCTAAATGAATTGCCCACAACAATTGAAAATTTGGGCAAGACGGTTCAATCCACAAGTTCCTCAACGTCTCTAAAGTCTCTCATATGGATAGGATGTGCAATGCTACAAAAATTCAATAAAAAAAGTTTTTAAGTATCATAAGGACTTATGTTATCATTAATGTTTATTTGCTCATCATAGTTAACTCTTTTAGACATAAATCGCTTGATCAAACATATAAGTTGAGGACCTTTATAATGCCAGACCATTCCTAATATAGATAAAAAACACTACAAAAGAACCAAAGTTGTTGCGGCCATTAACATGGTCTAAACAATTTCAAACAGGCTGCTTTGACCTGGACATGGGCAGTGGCGACAATCTTTTAGCAATGGCTGATGGAGTTGGCGACCAGAAAGGCGTCTCTTGATCAGTTTTAGGTATGCCCAATCAAGCACACATTTCATTTCAGCTTTTGCAACTTTAAGTAATAGGTGAGCTTGAACAAGTTAGTTTTATTTTTAATTTGGACTGGAAACAGTTTACAAAATGCTCGTCACGCTACCTTGCACTATTATTCTCTTTGAATCAAGTTTCCAAGAATACAGAGTTGTGGACTTCAATTTCTTGTTTGATTACAAAAGTACGTAATATGCACCTCTTTGCTGTTCAGTAATTCTGCATATATTCTTCAACCGACCACACAATATGTTTAAAAACAAGATGCTCCGCGTTGATGTAAGATATTGATATATAAATTGGTATTGGAATTTTTCTCACTTCCATTACTATGTTCAGTTGTACTCTTCATTTGCCTTGTTTAACATTTAATGACTGCTTACAAACATTATCAACATAACTGACATCAACCCCAGACTGAAAGAAGCTACTCGTTTGGCACATATTATTGTGCCAAAAAAACTTAGACCAAAAGAATCCTAGCAGTTGCTTCAATTATGTGTCCTAATATGTCCACATGCAATTCAAGCTTTCTAGATGAAGGCGTCTTCATCATTTTACTATAATTTTGGCACATGACCATAAGTCTGCAACATTATAATCAAGCAAACATACCAGATATAATTGAAGACAGAATGGACTTGGAAATCATACAAAAAGGTACTCCTGGGGTGTTGATAATTAGAAGTGGACGAGGCACACACCTGAAATCTCCTCTCCTTTGAAGAAAGCGAATAAAATGATATTAATATTTAATATTATATTGAAGTTGTTGAGGTGATGGCCTTTATTTTCAGGTGAAGAATCATCAAATCTGATCTAATTAATCATCAACATCTATATTTAACACAGGACAAACAATGGCAGCAGCCATGTGACATCTTTACAAAGTTTACATGTGCAAAATATGAAACATCCTCAAACAATATAGAATCACCCTCCTCAATTTGGCACATAAATATATACAGAACTCAGAAAACATCTTGATACTACTCATCTTCCCTTCTTAGCCGACGGAAAAAGTCTGAATCTCATGATTCATGAAAACTCAAGATATAATTATCGAGCACATAAAAAGAATTATAGAACATGACATTGACATCTTTTTTTCAAAATGGCATCCACATTAGTAAGAAAATTCATGCCCCTTTAGAGAGATGTACTTCTTCACCCAGATAGCAATATCTTCAGCACATGCTTCTGCCTGTCGAGATTTTAGTAGGATATCAAGCGTTGCAAATTCATGAACTGCATCCTTGTACTCAAGTACTGGGGCATCAATCTTCACTTTTCTCAATGCCTCTGAATAGGCAATTGCACGATCTCTCATCCAATCAAGTTCTGCAACAACTGTTAATGTTGGGGGCATTAGTTTCAAAGGTGGTTGCCTTCCAGGAATAAGAGGATTGGCTGCAACATGGTCCAAACTGAACTCTCCTTCAGGTAGAAATAATTTCCATGCCAGAATGCATGTATCTTTGTCATAGAAATATGAATTAGCTAGTTTAATCTCTGAGTGTGTAGGTGTACTTCCAATGAAAAATGGATACAAGAGAACTTGAGCAACCACTTTCACAGGTTCTAAAAGCTTGCCAGATTGAAGTATTTTTCGAGCTACATGGTCAGCAATATTTGCACCACTGCTTACTCCAAGAAGCACACACCTTCAAGATAATTAAGGCAGCATCAAGAAAGCATTAGACAAAATGTAAAAGTTTATTTGGATCAATTAAAACATCATGAATCTCAATGCAACCATTTTAATTCCTTGTTCTTGCTCGTTGAAGATATTTTGATCAAGGGAAAAAACTGTTAAGAAATAAATTAAAACTTTATATATGCAATAGGACAACGAAGCAACTGATTGATAAAATGATATAAAGCTCCAACTCAGAAGATTGCATTTGGTTGAAAGCTCAGCAGAACATGCTGAAACATAAAATACATCCAATGATCATGACTCCACCCAGACGTTCAATATTAACAAATAATTCATAAACACTACTTGAAAATCATATGCCTGCAGAAATGCCCAGAAAACTATGGATACCTTTTATGCTACATTATTTACTACATACTTATTTGACATAACCTAAAAAACATATTAATTAAATAAGACCAATTCAACCACAAAGATATAGCTAACAAACATGAACTTTGACCAATTATACATAACTAAGATCATTAAAGCCCTCACTTTCTGTTGTCAAGCATAAGTTCTGTAAAATGTCAATCTGTTTAATGTTGAATTAAGAAGAAATCATGAAGGGAATATCCTCAATTTCCTTTGTTAAATGTGTACACACTAATCATTTTTTCTGATGTGGAAGACCTTAAGATGGATTTCAAAATTTCTTTGCACCACCCTAACGACCAAACCAATAGTTATATTTGGTTCTAAATCAATGTTCATTATTGATATGCTTGGTGATGTCAAGGAGGGAAAAATAGATTGGAAAATCAGATTATTTGTTTATAGAAACAAATTTGCTTAAAAATGAATTTGAGAACATAGAAAATTATGTGTGTTGTGTCATAATTATGAGGAGAGTGTTTCGCATCTCTTCTTCCACTGCTCCTTTGCTAGGGAGATTTGGCACTTGTGGTGGGATGTGTGGAACATGTCCTGTTGGCATGTCTCATCTTTGGCTGAGTTTTTTGACCGGTGGGGCAAGGCCCCTGCTTCTTCTTCTTTCCTTCAAGTTGTTTGGGCTCTTGGCCCCTCCTTTATTATTTGGCGCATATGGCTTGAAAGGAATCGCAGGATTTTTCAAGATGTGATGATGTTGGCCCATCGTTTGTGGTGGAAAATTCTTCATTCTTTGGGAGAAACTGTTGCGGCAAAATGTGATTTGACGGAAGCTGT
Source organism: Sequoia sempervirens (assembly GCA_007258455.2). NCBI lineage: Eukaryota > Viridiplantae > Streptophyta > Pinopsida > Cupressales > Cupressaceae > Sequoia > Sequoia sempervirens. The sequence continues at coordinate 2,696 of VDFB02131225.1, read as the reverse complement.
GGATTCTCGAGATGTTGTTTGGTGCAATCGTCTTCATCTTCCTCCTCAGCAAGGACAGTTCATAAGCAGTCGTGGTAGACATTCTCATCAAAAGATAAATAGGGAGGGGCGCTGGTCTCCTCCTCCTCAGGGTGTATTGAAAATCAACACGGATGGGTCTTCTCGGGGAAACCCTGGTCATGTTGGCGTTGGTGGAGTTGGTCGAGATAGTTATGGGACTGTTCAATTTATCTTTTCTGTTTACAAGGGTCTTCGTACCAACAACTTAATGGAAGCTCTTGCCATTTTATATGTTGTGACGCGTGGCTGTCAGCTTGGGTGGAGAAGGATCATATGCGAGTCTAATTCTCAGGTGCTGGTGAATCTATTGAATAGGCGGGATTTAGAGGATGTTAGTTGGCATTTAGCTTCGGTTGTTAAGCAGATTCTCAATATTTGTGCTTCTTTGGAGTCGGTTACTTTCAATCATATTCCCAATGAATGGAACGTTGTTGCGGATTGTTTGGCCAAGTGGGCCTCTGATCGTATGCAAAATTGGAACATTGTGGATAGGGGTCAATTACCCCTGGATTTGTCTCATAAGCTGGACAACTTAATTGAGCTTGACAGGGCTGTTTAAGCCTTGCGCTGTACTTCTTGTTTTAATAAATTTTTACCCCTCTTTTTGTTAAAAAAAATAAGGATAAGGGAATACACCAGTTAGGGAGCTGAGCTTGACCCCAGAAGAGATGGCAAGAGATTGTTAAAAAAAATACTGGCCTCTCGTAAAGATTTATGATAAGAATCAAGATCTCCAGAGATTACAAATTTTGAAATGAACTCTTGAACTCAAACGAATAATTCCTAAAGGATGTCCTAGATGCTTTTAAAGAATATTATGTCCTGTTATGTTATAGATGGAAAAACTTTACCCTAAAATCTGGAATCTGCAGCTTTGATAAAATCTGGAAATTGCTAATGTTCTAAATAACGGGTCAGATAAAAAAACTGTATTTCCAGAAAAAAAGAGACGTGAACTTTTGCAATAGAAAACTTGAGTTCCAAAAACAGAAAACTGAGACAACTATAGAATTATAAAATCAAAATGCAATAAAAACAAACGACATAATGTCTTGTAATGAAATCTGAAACTTCTGAGAAACTGAAATAAACTTTTTGGAAAAAAAAAAACAAAATCTGCATCTATAATATGTCCAAAAATAACAGAGATGATGCAGGAAAAAGGAAACTTTCTTAATTAGGTAAGAATGACAACTCAGGCCTAAAGGTTTCCAAGAACAGTATTGGCACCTTACTTGACTAAATACAGTCCTGTAGATGCACAAAAATAAACAAATTACATCTAAAGGCTTAATAATACTTTTTGAGGCCTATGAATATTTTGAATTTAAAACTACTTTTGATTGATGACTTGCAAACTTTAACAAGGATAATTACTTTTTCACTTTCGTATCTGAGCTGTTTGTTAAATTTCTAGAACATTGGAAGTATAAAATTTCCACCTTAGCAGGCAAATCCAGCGTCTACATGAAAGAACACGACTGATTTGGGTATGAACTCATGTGCTCAAACCAGTACTTCTTAAGGATGTCTAGATACAATGAAAAAAATTATGTTTCTATCAGCAGCCTGCTATTATGGCTGGGAAAACTTTGCCCTAAAATCTGCAGCTCTGATAAAAACTGTAAATTGCTAATATTCTAAAAGAAGTACTCACATATGAAAAACTTTATTTTCAGAAAAAACAGATCTTAACTGTTGCAATAGAAAGCTTGGTTTCTGGAAACTGAAAACTGAGATAATTGTAGAAATATGGGAACTGATGTAATGTCATAAATCTGTTATATGACCAAAATCTGAAATTTCTGAGAAATTGAAATCAACAGTTGAAAATAAAACTGAAAACTGTAGCCCTAACATTTCCAAAAATAAAATAGACAGTACTTCCAAGAGAGAAACTTTCTTGATGAGGTAGGGATGATAAATTAGGACAAAAACATTTCCAAAAACAGTATTGGCACCGAAGTTGGCTAAATACAGTCACGTAGGTGCATACAAATAAATGACTTCCATTCAGAAACATAAATAATACTTTTACTTGTAGGCATAGAGGTCTATTTTACAATTTTAACTAACTTCGATTTATGACTTGCTCATTTTAAACATGGCTAATTCATAATTATTTTTTCACTTTCAAATCTTAGCTGTATTTTAAGACACTCGTAATATAAACCAGAGTCCACATGAAAGAACATGTGACAGGTTTTGGTATGAACTCATGGGCTGGAACTATATATCCTTATGGATGTCCTAGATTCTTTGAAAGAATATTATGTTCATAATAGGAACCCGCTGTTATAGCTGGGAAAACTTTGCCCTAAAATCCAAAATCTGCAGCTTTGATAACTCTGAAAATTGCTTATGTTTTAGAAAACGGCTCACATATAAAACACTGAATGTTCAGGAAAAAGAGATCTGAAATTTTGCAATAGAAAGCTGTTCTAGAAACAGAAAACTGGAATAGCTGTAGAAATATTGAATCACAATGCTATAAAATCTTAACTGATACCCCTGTCCAAGCACTCAAGCCATGATACCATTAACTTCTCACTAGGGGACCATTCTACATGCAAATCATGAAAAACTAGTCCAAGATTCAAGTACATCAACATTTGAAGTGGGCACCCTGCATTCAA